>JAODAL010007559.1:120000-124335 GCA_025379985.1 Phyllomedusa bahiana
GTCCAGTTAGTTTGATGCAAAGCAAAGAGCAAGAGGAATTGGGTCTTGTCAGTGCTACTGCTCCCATATCTTCAGCCTTAGCACATGAGGAGTGTAATTGATGACATGGAGCAGGCAAAGCGCTGCCCCAGGGGAAAAGATTCTGCTCCCATAACAAACAGATTTCAGCAAAATGTTTCATCTGTTTCAAAGAAGTTCAAAGATTCATCAAAACTGACTGTGGCTGAGGCAATTCCTTTATACTTCAAATAATTCTGGTGTATTAAAGATTGCAGGTTTCAGCGGCATACACAGGTCCCCACCTGCTACATAATCAACATGCACTTTCACGGTTATGCCAACTGATTACAAAGAAGGATATTTTTGTCCAATTTCCTTTAATATGAATATACTTCAATATCATCATAAATTGTGCCAAGTTGCAAAGCGATGAAGATATACATAATTAAATAACAGTCATAAAAACCTGCAATCTGAAATAGGATCAGAGAGTCCAGACTTAGAGCATTTATACCAGGGGTGGGCAATTAATTTTCCCACATGAAAAAGTGCGATGCTTTTGGAGGGCCGGACTAATAAAAACATAGGGTGAACGGGGGGAAAAAATTGTTTTTTGGGTGATTATTTTTGTGGAAACTTACTGGGGGATGTATCTATATACCTGCCTTACTCATGGTACACAGTCAGGCAGGTATATAGAGAGATACAGCTCCCCGCAGGCAGGTATATAGAGAGGTACAGCTCCCCGCAGGCAGGTATATAGAGAGGTACAGCTCCCCGCAGGCAGGTATATAGAGAGATACCGCTCCCCGCAGGCAGTTATTAGAGAGATACAGCTCCCCGCGGGCAGGTATATAAGAGATACAGCTCCCCGCAGGTATATAGAAAAGATTACACTCCCCCACAGGCAGGTATATAGAGCGATACAGCTCCCCGCAGGCAGGTATATAGAGAGGTACAGCTCCCCGCAGGCAGGTATATAGAGAGGTACGCTCCCGCAAGGGGCAGGTTATAAGAGAGGTACAGCTCCCCCAGGCAGGTTATAAAAGAGAGATACAGCTCCCCGCAGGCAGGTATATAGAGAGATACAGCTCCCGCAGGCAGTATATAGAGAGATACGCTCCCGCAGGCAGGTATATAGAGGGGATACAGCCCCCGCAGGCAGGTATATAGAGAGATACAGCTCCCCGCAGGCAGGTATATAGAGAGATACAGCTCCCCGCAGGCCGGTATATAGAGAGATACAGCACCCCGCAGGCAGGTCTATAGAGAGATACAGCTCCCCGCAGGCAGGTAAAATTAAGAGATACAGCTCCCGCAGCAGGTATATAGAGAGATACAGCTCCCCGCAGGCAGGTATATAGAGAGATACAGCCCCCCGCAGGCAATTATATAGATGGGTTCAGCCCCCCGCGGGCAGGTATATGGGATGGGTTCAGCCCCCCGCAGCAGGTATATAGAGGGTACAGCCCCCCGCAGGCAGGTATATAGAGAGATTCAGCGCCCCGCAGGCAGGTATATAGATTGGTTCAGCACCCCGCAGGCAGGTATATAGATTGGTACAGCCCCCCGCAGGCGGGTATATAGAGGGTTTTCAGCCCCCCAGGCGGTATAAGATGGGTACAGCCCCCCGCAGGCAGGTATATAGATGGGTTCAGCCCCCCGCAGGCAGTATAAGGGGGGTTTCAGCCCCCCGCAGGCAGGGATATAGATGGGTACAGCCCCCCGCAGGCAGGAATATATATTGGTACTGCACCCCCGCAGGCGGGAATATAGATGGGTACAGCCCCCCCGCAGGCAGGAATATAGATGGGTACAGCCCCCCGCAGGCAGGAATATAGATGGGTACAGCCCCCCCCCGCAGCAGGAATATAGATGGGTAAGCCCCCCCGCGGGCAGGAATTAGAGGGGTACACCCCCCCCAGGCGGGAATATAGATGGGTACAGCCCCCCCACAGGCAGAATATAGATGGGTACATCCCCCCCGCAGTCAGGTATATTGTTGGGTACAGCCCCCCCGCAGGCAGGTATATCGCTATTTAGGGCTCCACGCAAGCAGGTAGGGCTTCCCACAGGCAGGCATATAGATTTATGACCAAAATAACAAACGGTAATACTCGCCTTGGCTTACCTGCTTCCCGGCCGCGCCCGCACGTCTGCGATCCTAGGAGCTTCCCGGTCTGGTGGCGTGATGATGATGTCATGCCGCCAGCGCCGGGACCTCCTCCGTCAGCTCCTGGGGCCCGCACAGAGCTATTAAATCTGTGTTTCGCCCGGGGAGGCACGGCGCGGTGAGCGGAGTTCACCGCGTCTCTGCCTAATTTCACCGCAATAGTACCGCTGACGGCCCGCGCCGGCGTCTCAGCAATACCCGGCCGCGGCGGGCCGTCAGCGCTACTATTAGCAGACCTGGGCAGGGTACGCCGCGGGCCGGTAAATTTTATACCATGACATTGTTAGAGATGTTGCCCCTGTGGTCACCGCTTGCCCCCAACCCAAGTTTGTGAGAGGCCGTTCTCTAGCCTGGAAATAATGAGATCAGATGTGAGGTCATGTATGCAGGATCTGATGGAGGCGATACTATTTCTCAGAACAAATTCAGAGATTCCACAAATGTTCCTGCAGCGTTTTGCATATTTACAATTTTTTTGTGTCCTAAAGTCATGTCCAATAAATATATTTTTTCACTGACAAGCAAAATGGTAACAATGGTTTAAACTTGTGACTTTCAGGCTCCATATCTCTCCATCCACTACAGCTTTGTACATGAGGCTACTGTAATTTTATATACAGTCATCTTAAATCTTATACATAAATTTGACTTGCAAGTATTTAGCATCTGATTAGTTATAGTTTTGCTCCTAAAAATCAGTGTTAATTTTTATTATTTTGTTAGTATTTGGAAAATCCACCTTTTGGTTTTCAGCTCTGCCTGAATCCTTCTGGGCTCTGAATCAGATTGAGAGGTAAAGATAGCATAGGACTGCCCTATCTGAGATCACGTTGAAAGTCGTGGGCAGCTTAAACATCTTTTGATCAAAATATGCGAACCGAGAATCTCAGAGTTTTTTCATGTCTGAATCAGATTCAAGCACATCTTGACCAAATCAGGTCTCTTCTACACATTCCCAATGGTGGTGCAGACTGGATTTGGATACAAATACAACTTTTTCTTCAACTCTACCCACAAGTGTTCAAAAGATCAAAACATTGTTACCCTTTTGCTTGTCAGTGTCTGTTCAAATAGCTTGATTATTGTATCATAAGGTGATAAACAGCCTGATGTTACCATTTTACTACAGTAAAGTTATCACTTAAACATGCGCCGTGTATGAGGGAGTCGGGAGTCGGAGGTTTGGGAAATTGAGGAGTCTGAGTCGGGGCTTCGGCTTGCCGACTCCACAGCCCTGGTGAACGTACCCTTAGCGATATAAAAAATGTAAAGTAACTCAATGGTAAGAGACAATGCTGGGGGCCGATACACGCCACAAACGCTCTCCTACTAGACCCCAAAATATATGGTATAAACCTGCATGCATGCAAGTAGGCGACACATTACGTAAAAGTGCATAACACAATCACTAATTATATAAAGATAGAATGACACATAACTACAGAATAGCTGGAGAAGCCTCAGCTGTACACGTGTGTTGGTCACCTCTCCTCTAGTCCTGTTATTTGGTTACTTGTTAACCCCAGATGTTTGAGCTGGTTTGTGTTTTTTAAAGATTATGCACCTTTATGTAATATGATCCCTTTCATGCATCTTGTTGCTGCTGTGTATTTTAAACTGTATTAGGAATGTGTTACTGGTGGTTACAGACCCCTACCATGATTGTGTCTGCTATAGTGTTGAGCGATTGCGTTGGCTATCGAGATCGATCGATAGTCGGCCGCTATCGATAAGGTTTTTCGATAGTGAGCATCGATTATGCGCGATGACCATTAAAGTCTATGGGAGAGCAACAACACCTTAATTATTACACCCAAACAAGGCTGGAGAAGCTGAAATTAACATCCACAACAGTCAAATGGATACGTGCTACATCTTAGGCAACACACTTAGGTTAAAAGCCACAGAAAAAAAGTCACAGACCATTTACTATCCCTGTCTTGTACCACAGCATGACCCTTAAACCTGCATCACCCACAAATTAAAAAGTGC
The DNA here is from genome assembly GCA_025379985.1 of Phyllomedusa bahiana. Taxonomy (NCBI): domain Eukaryota; kingdom Metazoa; phylum Chordata; class Amphibia; order Anura; family Hylidae; genus Phyllomedusa; species Phyllomedusa bahiana. The sequence goes on from JAODAL010007559.1 coordinate 124,166, forward strand.
CAGAAGGCAGTATGATTTGAACCATCATCTTACTTGAACTGGACATTGAATATCCCTGTCCTGTACTGCAGCATGAGCCCCAAACCTGCATGACCCCCACATTTAAAAAGTGCCGGAAAAAGGAGTCTTTCAACCACCATTTTAGTTCACTGGACATTTACTATACCTTC
>JAODAL010007560.1:0-124325 GCA_025379985.1 Phyllomedusa bahiana
GGGTATAACACTGAGCACAGGCACTCAACCTTTTTGGTAGAACCTGTCTTGTTTAACCACTGTATGGTCTTGGCCACTGTGCTGCAGTTTCAGGGTGTTGGCAATCTTCTTATAGCCCATGCTATCTTTATGAAGCACAACAATTCTTATTTTCAGATCCTCAGACAGTTCTTTTCAAGAGGAGCCATGTTGAACTTCCATTGACCAGTATGAGATAGTGTGACAGCGATAACACCAAATTTAACACACCTGCTCCCCTTACCCCCTAGCCCTTGTAACATTAATGAGTCACATAACACATAGGAGGAAAAAATGGCAAAATTGGGGCAAAATTTTGTCCTTTTTCCCTTTAGAGTTACTCAATTTTTGCTGCCCAGCTGTTTAGACATTGATTTTATTTGAGGGCACATTACTTTTTAAATGTTATACAAGCTGTACATCCCTACTTAACATTGTTTCAAAGTTATATTTTCATGTTGCCCCCAGAAGAGATATAATACAATGTTTACAAAAATTTAAAGATTGTACTCACTTTTGTGAGATACTGTAGTTGAGAAGTAGAAAGTTTGTGTTCTAGAGTAGACTCTTAGGGCCATATGTATGAAACCCTTTTTTTGGTTAAACTCCCTTTTTTTTTCCCCTAGGTTACTAGTGGGGTTTTTGGCCCAAAAAAAATTTATACATGTGGGCCCCTTTAAAGAGAGTTGATGGAAAAATGCATGCTTCTTTTCCCCTTCAGTATACATAATTATTATCACCCCAGATCCAATAACTGTTAAACTATGACATTACTGCATGAAAGGTCCAGGAAAGGCAATAGTTAAGCTTCCCCTACAGTTAAAATGAAGCATGCCTCACAGATCCTTGAGCAGCTTAATTTACTATATCACATATTGATGGTATATCAATAGGACATGCCATCAAAGTGTGATAGGCACAGGTCCCACAGGTCCCTGCAACTATTTAGAGAATGGGCCTCAAAAAGGAGTGGTGCATTTTGCACATTTTTCTCCATTCTGTTTTATTGGGTGGAACATTTCTCACCTTTTATCGGAACTCCCATTAAAAAGAATAGGAGTTTTTGCCCCCCAAACACGACCAAAATTCTGTTTGAGAGCATTTTTTTTTTTTTCTTACCGCCACAGGGAAGGAACTTTTTTAAAAGAGTATTCCTACCAGAAACATTTATTACTTATCCAGTGGATAGGTAATAAATGGTAAATCACTGAGGGTCTGTGCTTTGGGCGCCCTACTTGCCCCAGGTACCAATTTAAAGATTGTAACAAGAATGGGTTTGAATACAGCAGTGGGCATTGCCGCTCATTCAAACTTTTTGGTATGGTCATGTGCCAGGGAGGTTGGTTGATGACCTGGAGCCCCTTATTCTAGTAAAAGGTTGACCCCCTCAGTCTAACATTTGCAACCTATGGTGAATAGTAATAGTAGCAAAGTGTATACCCTAAGATACATGGTTGCAGAGATTTTACACTGAAACCATATCGTGCTGTTGGGAAATGAGAATACGGATGCTGTTTTTGAGCCCCGTCAGACTTCCCAGCTGGTGCAGTTCCCTGCTTTTAGTTGTGGTCAGGAAGGATAATATATGGACATAGCACATGCTCCATATGTGATGGTTATTTGTGAGGCTTCATACTATCATTCATTGCCAACCACAAGTATGCACTCTGCTTCACTGTCAATTTTGTCAAAGTAGCAAGTGTCCAGTTTACCCTGGAGGATTTCATTAAATCAATCACATTAGTTTGGGCACAGATGCAAATTCACACCAGCACATGCTCAACACTTATAAACACAAGCATGATAATGAATGGTAAAAGCCTATGGCGTGCTTTGGGAAGAGAAAGTCTTAAAGGGGTTGTCTTACTACAAGGATTGCTTCTTATGCTGAAGATCTTTGCAATATATGTCCATTAACAGTGTCCTACCTATTCCTAGATATCCCCTCTTGTATGGGCTGCATCAGCTCCTCAGGTTGCTATAGCTACAGACCTGTTCAGTCTCTCCGGATAGGCTGCCAGCACTGGTTGCTTTAGCTACAGACCTGGCCTCCACTGCAGCCTAGTAGAAGCCAGAAAACACACCCCTGAATTCAAAGTGAAACCAAGAAAACAGGACTGGGGTAAGATGAATCAAAGTAGTGAGACAACCCCTTTAATGGCTTATTAAGGTTCCTCTACTGAGTATATTGTATAGCTCTTTTTGTGATATATTTAGTTTTTTTCTATGGTATCGTATATTGAATAGCATTTAAATATATTAATTTGCTTGAATTTCTTCCAATTCATTTCTGGGCCAGTTCTGAATATAACCGAGCAAGTATGCTCAGGTATATTCAGAACGCCCATAGACATGAATGGGAAGGACGAGTACAAATGGAACCCTTCCCATTCTCTGACATGGTCAACACATAGCAAGCTATAAGCTGACTTGCAGCGCTGAAAAACGCTTATGGCAACCCAGCTTGAAATGCTATTTAAATTATAAATAGTGCATATGAGGCTTTTTTTTCCACACCCAAAATTAATTTAGCCCCCAGATCAAACCCCCTTAACAAATACAGAGCCCAGACCAAGCATCATGAGCTAATACGGACCATAGACCAGATGTCCTAAACTAATACAGATACCAGACTAGACCCCCTTAATAAATATAAAATTTATGTCAAACCCTCTAAAATAATAAAGACTCTATATCAGACCCATTTAACTAATTCAGACCCCATTCTAGACCCACTAATGAAATATAGAACCCAAATCATATCTCCTAAGCTAAAATATACCACGTATCAAGAGTCACTTAAGAAATATAGACCTTAGACTGGGTCACAGACTCCCAAAATAAAGACCGACTTCAAAACCGATGCAGAGGATCATCACCTCTTCCCTTTCTGCAGTACTCTTCTCCAAGTGGCGCCACCACACATATGGGGCACCTGGTAGATTTCCCTGCTCTTCTGGGAAGTCAACACTTTTTCCAAGAAGTTTCCGAGAAATTCCAGACATGTTGGCAAGCTTGCTTTAATATAGTAATATGTGTGCCACGGGTGACTCACAATAAGTTAAAGGGGTTGTCTCACTACATTGATTAATCTTACCTCAGTCCTGTTTTCTTGGTTTCTTTTTGAAGTCAGGGGCGTGTTAAATGGCTTCCACTAGGCTGCAGTAGAAGCCAGGTCTGTAGCTATAGCAATCAGTGCTGGCAGCCTTTCAAGAGAGATCAAACAGGTCTGTAGCTATAGCAACCTGAGGAGCTGATGCAACCCATACAAGAGGGGATATCTAGAAATAGGTAGGACACTGTTAATGGACATATATTGCAAAGTGACTTGTTTTTGCAAGATCTTTAACATAAAAAGCAATCCTTGTAGTGAGACAACCCTTTAATGATAAGACAATGGTCATACCTTAACACGAAGAATCATCTGGACATACGTCTGGGTATATGGTAATAGACACAATGCACATTTCACTTCACTTGTTTAGAGTATTATGTATAATCCACGCACATCTCTAAAAGCCCAAAAAGCAATCTCGTTCTGTTGAATTATATAATATGTTGATAATGAAGATTATCCATTTTTTAATAATGTCTTGCACTCAAACACATTGCCACAGGCATTAATGTATTACTATATGGAATCTTTTGTATGCATTTTGCAGCACATGATATAAAATATAAATGAGTGATAATTGCCTCCTACAACTGAAGACGCTTGATTACAAGACGTGCTAATTGTGTCCATGTTTTAAAAACATTATTCACGCGCACTTCAGATTCCAAGAGAATTGTTGGCAGACTCGGAATGTCGTAGAGAAAAATATGGAATTATCTTATCTCCACTTTATATACAAATGTTTATTTCCTGGTAATAAAGACCATTGTAAGGAAAAACATGGGCACGAGCCAAGTTCTTGGCGGCCTTCAAGGATCTGCGCTACCCGTGTCAATCAGGATTACTGTAGCAATCCCTTTATGGTGTGCCATTTTGTTATCATCGCACATGATCTGTCTGCTGAAGTCTTCTTTTCATATTGCAGATATGACTGTTGCTGATTCTGTGACAATAATATTAAAAATGGTCACATGGAGTTGGATAGACCTCACCCACAGCTTATATGATAGCTTCATACAATCTCCAGGTTGCATAGAAAAGACAGACCAAGACAAATCATGGCATTTGTACAACAACAGTATTTCAGCACCTTGGTTTGCAAACCAACCTCCTATATTTCCTACTGTAAAAAAAAAAAAAATCTAATTTCTCCCAATCCACCAGTTATTGGGAGCCATTGATGCACATAACTGAGATCTAACAGACAGTAGAAAGCACTCTCTTTTTCCAGGAATATTGGACCTCTTTTCCCGCAGGGTTCTGTGCTACTGCACAATTTATGTAGATGGGTATATCCATAGCTATAACAGAGCTATAATAAAGCACCCATAAAAATGTATGGGGTCCTTATAGACTATTTTTTTTTTCTGGTGGCTTTTTTATGGAACCATATAGCAGCACAGAGTCTATGTGCAGGAGAAAATAGGCTTCATGGCTGCAACAGGCTACTAAGCAAACATTGAAGCATTTATGGGGAGCCTGGCCTTCTGCTTAAAGTGGAACACCTATTATATAACATTGGTGCTGGAGCAGAGAACCAAAATTGAATTTAAAGGGGTTGTCTCACTACAAAGAATAGCTTTCAAAATGTATGAACACTAACTGAAGACGTTTTCCAAATATATTTCTTTGTTCATCTTTTTTTTGGTAAGGAGCTACAAATGATTTTATCACCTTCTGAGGGCTCTCAGGTTTCCCAAGTGACCGACCTGTGTACTCCTTTTCTCCTGCTGTTTGTTCTATCTGATAGCAGGGAGTGAAGTCATCACACAGGTCTGAAAGCTTGTTTGTTATCTGATCTTTCAGACAAAAGACTAATTACTCTACTGTTTAAATTAGCTCAGAAGCTTCTCTGGACCTTAGAGAATGTAATTTATTTAATCTAGACTAATAAACAGAGAGTTTGACCAGAGCAAAGCAGCATTATTTCATTCATGCATCCTATGAAACTTTGAGATGAGACAACCCCTTTAAGTGAGGTAATTGAATGACCGTACAGTATTCCCTTAACTTACAAGGGACTTATAGGCAATGCTAATGTGGCATTAGGTCCGAAGTAATTTCAGCTGAAAGTATTGGAACGATGGTGCCATGGGGCCGAAGCCCTGGCGTACAAGTAAGTTAACCCATTCAAACCCAGTAAAAAACCTCAAATTAGATTTATGGTTATAGTTAGAGTCAGGATTAGGGCCAGGTTTAGAGTTAGTATTAGAGTAAAATTCTGGTTCAGAACATCTAGGGCCTCATGTATGAAAACTGTCTAGGTCTAAAACTCACTTTGTTGCCCATAGCAACCAATCAGAGCCAGTAGCAACAAATCACAGCTCCCCTTTCATTTTCCAGACCAAAAAATTAAATAAAAGCTGCGCTCTTATTGGTTGCTATGAGCAACAAAGAAAGTCTTAGACCAATACAGTTTTTATTCATTGGGCCCCTAGAATCCAAATTTTTTCACAACTGCAGTCAAACCAGTGTTAAACCCAACAGGGACAGATTCCAGCAACACAGGACATATGCTCTTAAAGCTGTCCTCAACATTTGACATACATGGTAGCTTTCTAGGTACAAAATGACAACTCAGGCTCAGGTAAATAACTTTTAAAGTGCTCTACCTGTTCCAGCAGTAATGCGCCTGGATTTGCCGTACTGAAGCTATAAATGTGTAGCTTTGTACGGTTATAGTGGTCCCCGCCTCCTGCATGCCCCCTGAAACCAGGCGCATTACAAAGTGCCGCGGATGCTCTGTAATGCGCCTGATATTGGAGTGCGCCTGTTTAAAAATAGAGCAAACTGGGCTTCGGGCGCAGCCCCGTTCATACATGTCACCCTAAATTTTCTTGAGCTATAGAAACCCAACACACAGTTCATCGTCACTGGCCAACTTGCCCTAAATATTGAATGGTCAGTGATTAGTTTTTGCATCTTGGTGCACACTTTGAACCTCAGTGCTCACTAAATGACCCCTTTGCCCCCGGCGGTGCGCGCCTTTACTCTGTTCCGGGGTGTTTATTTTCAAAGTGCCAATAGTAATGTGCCCTCTGCACTTCAGCTACAAAAGCTCGGCATACCCTGGTTGAAAGCTTATAATGTACAGGCTTGTGTTGTCACGTTGGTCTTTATTATGTCAAGCACAACAGAGAATAATGTGACATTAGTGCTGGCTGCTCTGTTTTGTAAGACACTCATTGTAATAATGCACATCTGGAATAACTTACCGCAAGCATACTTTTACATTAGCACTTGTCACGGGGACTCATATGTATCACCATTCGCTTATTCTTTATAAACGTCTGTCCACAGGTCCTCATTAGAAATATACAAACCGCTAAAGAACAAGACAAATCATACATCTAAGGAATATTATAAAAAAAAAAAAAAAATCTCGGAAATAATCTTTTTTTACTTTCTTGTGTGCACATTTCGAAATGTTGTATGTTTCATTACATAAAAGCATTTATTCTGAATAACAGGATTTAATTAATGTGAATCTTCACTCTTTAAAACATTTCATTTTTAGGTCTAATATTCTGTGCTAATAATTTCATCATTGGGGATATAACAAGCAACCAATAGGCCCCATTGAAGATCTTGTAATATGGCCCCACTCTATTATGATCCCTATCAGCAGTAGGTTCTGTTCATGATAAGCTTATGATTATTTTGGTTCCTCTTATACACTGTAATGTCAGGGATATTGCACATAGTGATGTCATAGTAGTGGGATAATGCGAAAAATGAGGTCACTATATAGAAATAATGGTCACTGTGATGTCATAGTATGGGGATATTGCACGTAGTGATGTCACAGTAGTGGGATAAAGTGCACAATGATGTCCCTATGTATAAATAATGGTCTCTGTGATGTCATAGTTTGGGGATATTGCACATAGTGATGTCACAGTAGTGAGATTATGTGAACATTGATTTATAATATTAAATACCAGAAGGCACACTCGAAGCCTTTATAAAATGAGGATGAGGATGCCAGACTAGGAGGAGACTTCCAAAAAACTGCCAGATTCAGTCTTTCTTGAGAAACAGTCGGCACACCAATCAGTAGTATATGCTTCATGAAAATTCTTAATTGATCCATATGTCACCAAAAATCTTGATCACCAGTATAAAAATTGCACATAAATAGCAGATAGCAAGCTTTCGGGGTAACAGCCCTTCTTCAGGCTACACTAAGATCTTGGACACCAGCAATAAACACTCATACCATGCTATAGTGGCTTCCAGGTCAGTGTTCTAAAAAATTAGAGCAAAGAAAAATAGACATGCCCGACATCATAGCTGGCTCAACCAAAGCGTTTCGGACAAACGGTTGTGCTGGATTTGTTTTCTGCTATTGGATTATAATGCAGACAATGATGTCACTTTATAGGGATGATGAGCACAGAGATGACACATTGCAAAGAAAGTGCACACCGTGATGTTACAGTACAGGGACAATCTACTCAGTGATGTTATGGCACAGAAATTGTATGATAGAAACAGTGATGTCACAGTAAGGCTATGTTCACATGGCAATTACGCCGGATGTTTGGGAGTCGTGCTGATAGGCGCGTACTTCTGCAACGTGGGGGTGGGAGGGCAGCCCGCCTGCCCCACAGAATGTCACTTATCTCCCCGGGCGTACAATACAATCGTATTGTGCGCACGGGGAGAGGAGGCGTAATCCATAGTTCTCCATGAGAACTGTGGATTGCCGTAATTTCGGCGCACATCTCGCCCGTATTGGAGCACAAATACCGTGTGAACATACCCTTAGAGGACAACACACACAAAAAAGTTACAATGCAAACTGTGACATCACTGCAAAGAGAACTATAAAATATTATCACACGCAGGCATTATGATATCCAAGTTCACACATAATTCTGCAGAGAAAGAAATATGCGCACAGCAGGTTACCCAACCCAAGGGCTCCATAGCGAAACTTGGAGGCCACATTCATCCTTCTATTGTCCATAGGCATCACTGACTGTACCTTGAGTGCTGCTACCTTGATACGCAGTAAATTCAAAAATAGGGCCGGCTTCACATCTATGGAAAATGTCCAATAAAAACTTGAAATTGTCACCAAATCATTAAAAACATTACATGCGGTAAGGCAGTAAGGTAACTACTCCCCAAAAAAGAAGGTTCAAAAGGACAAAAACATGCTAACGTATTTCGAAGGTGTATCCTCCTTACTTATAGCATGCTATGAAAAAGAAGGATACACCTCCTTACCGCGTTTAATGTTTTTTAAATGATTTGCAAAAAAATTCTACTTTTTATTGGACATTTTCCATGGATGTGAAGCTGACTTTTTCCTATTTTTGAATTTACCGCATTCTAAAGCGGAAGTGTTTCCTTACCTGGACCATGCCTCCTTCATTGAATTGTCACTTCTACCCCGATAGCAACACCCATGTAGTGGTCAGAAATCTGTATTCCTAATCCAGATCTCTAAATCGCATGAGTAGGCACAACGTGTAAACCACTTCGCAAAATTCCCTTTGAAGCTAGTTAGTAGATCTCCCCATTCTCTGAGGCTGGATCGTATTATGAACCAGCCTCAGAGAGAATCTATGGTGAAGGGGCACAACTCTATAAGGCTGCGTTTACACGGTAAAGACCAAATACTGGTTGGAACTGTCGTCCGGTATTTGCTCTTTTTTTGGCACGCAGGGGGGCGGCTATTCTCCGCGGTTTGCGGATTCAAGCCCTCCCCCTTTGCATTGACATGTTTATGTTCTGCCCAAAAACCCAGCGGAAGAATGAACATGTTCTAAGTTTTTCGGGTCCCTAGTGGTGTAAAAAAACATCTGGCGGAAAATCCGTGCAGTGGGGACTTTCCATTGAAGTCTATGGGAGCGTTGCTTGGTGGTTTTCAGACGGTTCGTGAAACCGCAAACCGTCTGAAAAACCGACAAATAACCGGTGCCATGGGGACATGCCCTAATGACAAAATTCTGACTGCCTGCATCCACTACTAAGCAAAACCTCTTGGTTTGCTGCAAACTATACATTAAATTCAATAATGGTATACAATATTTTAGTGGTGGCTGCAGACAACCAAAATTGCATAATAGAATTTTAGGGTTTTGCATGATCTTTGAACCTTACTCATTAGTAAAGATAACAATAGTGGAGACATCTTTTACAACATTGATTCTTTATTCATTGGTCTCTATAAGCTCAGCACAGACAAATACTGACAGTGACATTGGCTGCTCCAGGACAATAACATGGTTGTTTTTAGATTATTCCTATGTAGTTTATATTTTTTAAAAATTGAGGTTATTGTCTTGATAATTCATATTTTCCCACAGTTCTCTTGCATACTGCAGCAGGGTTTCTTCTCTGATCTCCTTGTATTTTTCTGGATATATTCTAAATTCAACCAACACAGGTCTGCCGAAGAGTGATATCCCCATGAGTGCTGCTAAGGCTGACCCCACAAGCCTTTAACCCCTTGGCACCTCAGCCAGTTCTGCAAGCTGACACATGATGGATTAGTTTTTGCACAAAGAATGTTTTTTTTATGGCACAATTTACTGTACCACATAATGTACTGAAAAACGATAAAGGGAATGTGTCATTAAAAATTACCTTTTGTTTAAATCACATTTTTATGTTATGTTATTTTTGTTATTTTTTTTTTATTTTCCTTAACACTTTTAATATTTTTTTTTATAAATTCTTAAGTACTGCAGTTTTCACTTTGGCCACTAGGCCTAATAATAGCCGGACACTTCCTGTTCTGTGAGAGAGATTTCAGCAGTCTCCTCATTATCAGTGCAAGCAGGATTACACTAAAATGTGACACCAATGTGTATAGATAACACAGGATCTACCTTTCACAATAGGAGATGTCACAGCTCACCCTCTCTCCCTCCTTGCACACTGACTTCTCACACTGAATGTTCACAGTATTCTCCTATAGAAGTCAATGGGACTGAGTCAATGGGACTGAGTAAGGCTTCTAAGTGCATGAAGCTGCTGTAAAGCATCTCTCTAAATGCTGTTAAATCAGTGCAAGCAAGAATGTCTTCCCCACAATCATATATAGACGGGACAAATAGAGAAATCTACAATCAGGAAATAAAAACGACTGAGAGGAAAAGAATATGGATCAGGGGCTTGATTTAATATGTAAAAAAAAAAAAAAAAATGGCGATAGATTCCCTTTAACTTCATTTTTTGTGTTGCGGAATTAAAAAAGCAAACAGCAATTCTGCAAATGTGGGTTTTTGCTTTGGGTTTCATTTTTATGCTGTTCCTGTGCAGTAAAATGTATTGTTATTTACATGTGTATTGTGCAGATCAGTATAATTATGGCAATAACAAATGTATCTTGGTTTTTAGATCCAAAAGACCAGTAAGTCTTTGTAGCCAGCACCAGTAGCAATAAAAAGCAAAATTTATTTATAAATCCATTAAAAAGATAACACAGTGTTCAGTTGGAGCTGATGCGTTTTGGGTAATGATACCCTCAGTCATAGCATAAGTGATCTAAAAACACAATGGCTTAAAAACATGTCGACCAACCAATAACCTCTGGGATTAGCTATGTACCCTCACATTGACATACTAGGTGAGCTGGCACTTACTCTGACAATCTTGGTGTTTAGGTTTATCTACTTTTACTTGTACTTTTACAAAATTACTTTTTTAAAAAAAAAAATTCTGTTGATGGTGTTGCATGGGGGGGGGGTTTTCTGATGAGAGGGCAAGTTTGGTAACAGTTCGGGCGCGTCCCCACGGCACAGGACAAACCGACCGGTATTTGTCCGGTTTTTGTATCGTGCACACGGGCGCGGGAGGACGGCTTTTCTCCGCATTCACTTGTTCATATTCCATCCGAAAACTGGACGGAAGAATGAACATATAGAATGTTTTTCAGGCGGCCGGCGGTCTGAAAAACCGACGGGCGGAAAACCAGTGCAGTGGGGACTGCTGCGTGGGTTTTCCATAGAGACCCATGTAAAAATATGCGCCCGGTTTTTCAGACGGTTTTCAACCGCAAACCATCTGTAAAACCACCCGCAAACCGGTGCCGTGGGGACAAGGCCTTTGGGTTTACATACAACTTGGGATCAGGAGGGATATATTGGAGGGATATGTTTACTTTTAGGGCAGATTTATTCATGCCTTATGTGTTCCAAATTTCTAGATCAATAGGGGGAAAGTTTTAAAATGATCTATACTCCCAAGCTAAACTGGATTCATCCAGTCTACAGCCAGTTAGGGTACTTTCATTTATATATCGCATCGTATTGGTTAAACCTTTTTACCATGCTAAATATGTAACACTATTTGAATTTTTTTATCACATTTTATTCTATTTTCCAGGAAGGCACGGTGAATGCAAAAATCTATCTTGTACTGTTTTTGTTGTGGCATTGACCATGTGGAATACATAATGTGATGTGTTAGCAGTTTGGATTGTTGCAGGTGTGGCAATACCAATTAAACTATTTTTTAGTGTTTATATTTTTTCACATGAATGGTAAAAGTTTTTTCAGCTTTCACACTTCTTTAAAATATTTTTTTCCATTTTATTAAAACCTTTTTCCTTTTTCACTTTAGACCTACTTTGTTTTTTACTGAAAAGTTGTTTGACACCATAAATCCTATAAAATAGTAAAATGGCAGATAATACTGCCATTGACCACAACATAGAATATACAGGCAGTCCCCTACTTACATCGTTCCGACTTACATACATCCCCTAGTTACAAACAGAGACTTATGGGGCGTTGCTGACATTCAACACTGAGTCATGCACCCTGATAACCAAGTGCCAGCATGCCACAGCTGCATATGAGATACAGAACGTTAGGTGAAATCTTCTAAAAAAGGGCACAGACAGCAAAACAAATGTAAAAGCTGTTCCCTGTACTACGCAAATTTTTTTTTTTGCTGGAATTACATTTAATAAATATACCTGTTCCGACTTACATACAAATTCAACTTAAAGGGGTGTTATCGTTTGAGCTGCTCATGCTGTTCAGCTAATTTTCTCAGATTGAGTTTGAAATCCAGGGGCGTGTCTCTCCTCTCAGCAGGCGTGTCTCTCCCAGGAGGCGTGTCTCCCCTCACTGAAGAACTGTGACATCATCATTTTGTTTGAAGCAGGGGATGCAGAAGGTTGTCTGGATATAACAGCTCTGTAGCCTCCTGCCTGCTTATGTCTGCAGCCTTGAGGCTCCAAACTCCAGCAAGCACCTGTCATATGTCTTAGTTTACACACAACTGAAAGCCAGCAGCTGTTACTTCTAGTGGTGTTCATCCAAATTTGTACTGACAACAGGCAGAGATCTTTACTCAACTACAAATGTCAGCTTCAAGTAAAGATCTCTGCTTCCTGTCAGTGACATGTGAGTGAAAACAATGGGAGGAGAAGCAAATCAGCTTTGAGAGAAGGCCCTGCTCAGCTTGTAACTAACGTGGGCTGGTGATGCAGAGGTAGAGACAGCAGTGGAAAACTATTGCTTTTACAACGAAGGGGTTTGGAGTTCTAGTCCCTCACAGGGTATATTTTTTTCCCCCCTAAATTCTACACATATGTAGAGAGACCTAAAATATATATTTTAATCTCTAAAATTATATATATACACATACAGGGCTCCCCTATATCATGTCTCATCCCCCATAATATATGCATTGTATCACGTATGTTGGAAGTGCTTGGTGTGACTGCAAGGATAGGACACTATATAGGGGAGCTTTGTGTGTGTATATGAATAAAATTATAGATGTCTACACATATATTTTCATATCTTTACATATGTGTACAAATTTTAAAGAAAAAAAACAAAAAACTACTGATGGGGCTTGAACTCCGAAACCTCTGTCTTGCAGGGCTGATCACCTAAGCTCTGCACCACACAAGCAGCTTATATAGATGTAGTGTTGAATCCTTATGTTATACACTACAGGTGATGACGTCATAAGGAAGCGGGGCTTGCATTTCATCTGAGGAACAGAACGCCTTCTTTTCCACGTAGCAGCTTAAGGACTGGATCTGTGAGGAGGTTAATAAACCTCTTGGCAAAAGCCCCTTAATTGCCCAGAACATTGACCCTAAAGCTGGGAGATGTATATAGAGCCAGCAGACCTTGCTTTCACTATCGATTTTAACAGCTCAGAGGGGAGTAAACACAGAGTGTGCAGGCAGCCAATCACAGCGCAGGGGGCGTGGCCGGGGGCGTTTCCTGTCTAGAGGCGTATCCCAACAGGCTGAATGAAATGTCAGCCAGCCAATCACAGTGCAGGGGCGTGTTCTAGGGTGCGAGAATCGACCAGGGGCGTTCTGACCAGCAACAGCAGAAATAGAAGACAGATTTACAGAGATGCTCATATCTGCTAAACCAATTGACAGATGTAATGCAAACCAATTACAAAAGTGCTTATTGTTACTGTCCCCATAATCTGAGACAGGATCTTTGTAACGATAAAACCCATTTAAGAACAAATCTACAGACTCTATCCCATTCGTAACACGGGAACTGCCTGTAATGGGAGATTGGAAAAAACCTCTATGTGGGGTCATATGTGAAATACAAAACACGTGTGCAATGTTTGTGGGGGTTTGATTTTATGGAGTTCCTTTCTTCAGCAAAAAAATTATTTTTTTACCCTGTATTCTCCCTTGGATACGATTCCACCAATCCCAAAATTTATCTGGGTTTTTTCCCTTTAAAATGTTTTAGTACTTTTTAAAAAAAACATTCTCAATTTTTTAAATTAATTCAGCCTGCGATCAAAAATTTTTTTCGTAGTTTTTTTTGGGTTAACAATTTTTTGGAACTTGAATTTTTTAAAATCACTTTTTATTCCAAATTTTTAGGGGAAAGGGAAAAATGACCAAAACACCCAAAATTTTTGGGTTTAAAATTTTTTTTTCCTTCTATGGGGGTTTTAGACAAGGAAATAAAGAAAAGTTGGGGAACTTTACAGATATAGAAATTCCACTTTTTTAATTTGGTAAAATGGCAAAAGGAGGGGGGCTTTAAAACTTTTAATTTTTTTTAAAAAATTTTTTTTTAATTTTACATGTTAACATTTGGGGCGAACGGGTCCCAACACGTAAACCCAATTTTTGGGCCCTTTTTTGCGGAAAAACCCCATTTTTGGACACCATATTCTTGATGTAAATGAACTCCCGGGTACAACAAAGCTAGGCACTTTATACCCCGGGGTACGACATTTGAAATGCGCCTAAATATGGGGGCACGGCGCCCCCTTTGTGCAATACGCCTATTGAGGCATATTACATATGTTTATGCGCCTCCTTTTGGGAATGCGTTTTCCCGATAGGGAATTACATATCAAGTCAAATGAAATCCCCAATGCGCCCCCGAGTTTGCGAAAAGGGCCCCTTTTTTTGTGGCCCGGTTTTTTGGTCTTTTTAGGGCAATAGGGCCATTTTAGACACATTTATTTTTTCTATCAAGGAAATCCCCTAATGCCATTTTTTTTGGAAAAAAGGATGGGGGAATTTGGGTGGGCATTTTTAACACTAATCTATATGCGCCAAAAACTGGCAGGGAAAAACGCCATTTTTTCCTGACATTTCCCCCTTGGCCCCCCCTAGGGGCTTTGCCCACCAAGGGGTTTAAATCACGTCCCCCTTTCTGCATTGTTAAACAATGCAAAAGGGTGTACCAAAATGAGGGTTTCTAATCCCTTTTCTAACTGGGGCAGGAAGTAATAGAAAAAAAATACGGGGCGGGTATGGAAACCTTTTTTTTAGACCCCTTAAACTCGTTTCGGGGGGCCGATCAAAGGGTGAAAAGCGTTCCCTCTTTTTCCTAAATTAATATAGACAACGCGTTTGGGCGCGACATCAAAATGTTAACCCCCCGGGAACAGGGGTAAAGGGGAAACGGTGTCCCCTTTACATTTTTGGCAGCTGGGCCCCTTTTTTAGAAAATTTTTGGAAATTTACTGAGTAAGCCTTTTTACAAGGACCTTAACGACAAAAAGGAAACGTACCATTCCCATCCATTGTGGGTTAAAGGGGTTAACTTTTGCCCTCATATCATCCCTTTACATAAACCCCATTTTGGTAAAATTTGAGTATTGGAAAACCTTGCCCCAAAAAAATCTCTAGGTACTCTATTTGGCCTCTGTACAAATGAAACCCTTAAAAAAACATGTGGATTCGCAAATTTATTGGGTTTAAAAATTTTGACTTAAAGTTTTGGGTCAAAGCCCCTTTATTTGCCCCAAAATTTCCAAGCACTTTAAATTCGGGTTTGGGCCCCCACATAAAATCCCCCCAAAAAACATCTCTAAGCCAAATCTAAACCCTAAGGGAAATTTTTCACAGTGAGTAGCCGACTTGTACATATGTCCATGGTGGGGCCCACCCCGGGCCGGCCCCTTTAAAACCAGGGGGTTTGCTCACTTTCATTTTGGGGCCAAAAGGGGAAATGACATGTCACTTACCTTTTCGATAATCCCCAATCATATTGTTAGGGGGGGGAAGTGGGGGGCGTAATCCATGGGTTCCTATGTAAACAAAGGGTTTTTCCATTTTTCCCGGCGCGAAACCCTTTCCATATTAGACCGCAAAAATACGCATTTAAAATGCCCCCAAAAATTACCCTGTGTAAAACAAAAGCCTAACCCTAAGTTTGGGGTTAGGTTTAAAGGGTTTTTTTAGTACTTTTTAGGATAAAGGTTATTTCTCCATCCCGTTCGGGGGTTACAAACCCAAAACCCTGCAACATTTTGGGGCTATTCCCCCAATAGAAAAGCAAAAAACCCCCGTTTTTTCCCAGTTTTTTTTTTCCGAAGTCACAAAACCTGAAAAAACTTTAAAAACGACCCCATGGGCCTTGTAAAGTAAAAACGTCTTTTTCCTCCACAAAAAATTTTTTTTTCTGCCTGTTTTTTTTTTGCTGGCCTTTTTTTTGAAACATTTTGCAAGAAACCACCCGGGGGGGAAAAAATTTTTTTTGGGGTTTTTAAAGGGGGGTTTTTTTTTTGTTATAAAAAAAAAAAAAAAAACAAAAAATTTTTAAAAAAATTTTAAAAAAAAGGGAAAAAAAAAAAAACCCCCCAAAAAAAAAAAAATGCTGAAAAAAAAAAAAAACCAAAAAAAAATTTTTCCGCTTTTTAAAAGGGGTGGATAAAAAATTATTTAAAAGGGGGAATTTAAAAAATTTTTTTTTTTTAAAAATTTAAAAAATTTTTTTAAAAAAAAATTTTTTTGGGGCCCTTTCCCCCTTTTTTTTTTTTTGGGCCCCCCCCGGGGGGGAAAAAACCCCCCCCCGGGGGGGTTTTTTTTTCCCATAGGTTTAAACCCTTTTTTCCCCCCTTCCCCCCGGGTTTTTTAAAGGGTACCCCCTTTTTTTTCCCAAAAACCCCAAAAAACCCCCCAAAAAACCCTTTCCCCCCGTTGGGAAAAAAAAAAAAAAAAAAACCCAAAAAAACCGGGGAAAAAAAATTTTTAGGGGTTTTTTTTTTTTTTTGGTTTTGGGTTTTTTTGGGGTAAGGAAAGGGTTTTTTGGGAAAAATTTAAAAAACCTTTTTTAAAAACCCCCCCCCCAAAAAAAACCCCAAAAAAAGGGTTTAAAAAAAATTAATTTAAAAAAAAAAAATTTTTAAAAAAAAAATTTTTAAAAAATTTTTTTTTAAAAATTTTTCCCCGGGCCCTTTTTAAAAAAAAATTGGGGCCCAAAAAAAAAAAAAGGGGGTTTTTAAAAAAAAAAAAAAAAAAAAAAAAAAAATTTTTTTAAAAAAAAACAACAAAAAAAAAACAAAAAAAAAATTAAAACCCAAAAATTTTTTTTGGTTTTTTAAAAAAAAAAAAAATAAAAATAAAAAAATTTTTTTAAATAAAGGAAAAAGGGTGGGAAAAAAACCCCCTTTTAAAAAAAAAAAAATTTCCCCAAAAACCAACCCTTTTTCCCCCCCCCAAAAAAAAAAAAGGGGAAAAAAAACCCCCAAAAAAAAAAAACCCTTTTTCCGCGGGCCCGGGGAAAAACCCCCCCCCCGGGGGAGGAAACCCAAAAACCCCCCCCAAAAAAAAAAAAAAAAAGGGGTTTTTTTTTTTTGGAAAACCGGGGGGCCCCCCAAAAAGGAAAAGGAAAAACCCAAAAAAAAAAATTTAAAACCCTTTGGGAAAAAACCCCCCCAAAAAAAAAAAAAAAAACCCCCTTTTGGAAAAAAAAAAAACCCCAAACCCCCCCTTTAAAAAATTTGGGACCCTTTTTTTTTTAAAAAAAGGGGGGAATTAAAAATTTTTTTAAAAAAAAAAATTTTTTTTTTAAAAAGTCCCCGGGAAAATTTTAAAAATTTTTTTTCCCCTTTTTTTTCCACCCAAAATTTTCCCCCCCCTTAAAAAACCCCCCGGGCCCCCCCCCCCCCCAAACCCCCAAACCCCCCTAAACCCCCCCAAAAAAACCCAAATCCCAAAAAAAAAATTTTAAAAAAAAAAAAAACCCCCCCAAAAATAAAAATTTTTTTTTAAAAAAAAACCCCCCCCCTTTTCCCCCCCAAAACCCCCCCCCCCCAAAAAAAACCCAAAAAAAAGGGGCCGGTTTAAAAGGGGGCCCCCTTTTTTTGGGGAAAAAACCCCCCAACCCTTAAAACCAAAACCTCCCTTTAAAAAAAAAGGGGGGGGGGGGGAAAAAAAAAAATTTTTTTTTAAAAAAACCCCCCCCCCCCAAAAAAAGCCCCAAAAAAAAAAAACAACCCCCCCCAAAAAAAGGGGGGCCCCCTTTTTAAAAAAACCCCCTTTTCCCGGTTTTCCCCCCAAATTTTAAAAGGGGGTTTTTCCCCCAACCCCCCCCCCCCCCCCCTTCCCCCCCCAAAAGGCCCCCTTTTCCCCCCCAAAAAAAACCCCCCCCAAATTTTTTTAAAAAACCCCCCCCCAAAAAAACCCCCCCACCCCCTTCCCCCCCCCCCCCAACAAAAAAAACCCCCCCCCCCCCCCAAAAAAAAAACCCCCCACCAAAAAAAATAAAAAAAAAAACCCCCAAACCCCTTTTTTTCCCCCCCCCCCTTTTCCCCCCCCCAAAAAAAACCCCCAAAAACCCTTTAAGGGGCCCCCCCTTTTTTTTTAAAAAAAAAAAGTTAAAAAGGGGGGGGGGGTTTCCCCCTCCAAATTTCCCCCCAAAATTTTTAAAAAAAACCCCAAAAATTTTTTAGGGGGGCCCCCCTTTCCCAAAAAAAACCCCCCCCCCCCTAAAAAATTAACCCCCCCGGGGGGGGGGGTTTTTTTTTTTGGGGGTTTTCCCTTTTTTCCCCCCCCCCCCCCCCCTTTTTTCCCCCCCCCCCAAAAAACCCCCCCTTTTTTCCCCCCCCCCCCCAAACCCCCGGGGGGGGAAAGGGGGGCCCCTTTTTTTTGGGGGCCCCTTTTAAAAGGGGGGGGGTTTTGGGGGGTTTTGGGGCCCCGGGCCCCGGGGGGGGGCCCCCCCCCCCCCCGGGGCCGGGCCCCCCGGGGGCCCCCCCTTGGGGGGGGGGGCCCCGGGCCCCGCGCCCCCCCCAACCCCCCCCCCCCCGGGGGAAAAATTTTTCCCAAAACCCCCGGGCCCCCCCCCCGGAGGGGCCCCCCCCCCGGGGGGGCCCCCCCGGGGGGCCCCCAAAGGCCCCCCCCCCGGGGGGGGAAAAAAGGGAAAAACCCCCCCCGGGGGGCCCCCCCCCCTTTTTTTTTTTTTTAAAAAAAAAAAAACCCCCCACCCCCCTTCCCCCCCCCCCCCCCCCCCCCCCCTTTCCCCCCCTTTTCCCCCCCCTTTTGGCCCCCCCCCCTCCCTTTTTAGCCGGGGGTTTCCCCCCCCCGGGGGCCCCCCCCGGGCCCCCCCCCAAGGGCCCCAAAACCCCTTTTTCCCCCCCCAAACCCCCCCCCCCCCGGGGGGCCCCAAAAAATTTTTGGGGGGGAAAAACCCCCCTTCCCGGGGCCCCCTTTTGGGGGGGGCCCCGGGGAACCCCCCCCCGGCCCCCCCCCCAAACCGGTTTTTCCCCCCCTTTTAAAAAAAATTTTTTTTTAAAAAAAAAATTTTAAAAAAAAAAAAAACCCCCACACAGCGGAAAAAAAAACCCCCCCCCTTTTTTTTAAAAAAAAAAAAAAATTTTTTTTTTCCCCCCCCCCAAAAATTCCCCCCGGGGGAAAAAGGGAAGGGGGGGGGTTTTTTTAAAAAAATTTTTTGGAACCTTTTTTAAAAAAGTTAAAAATTTTTTTTTTGGGGTTTTTTGGGGGGGGGAAAAAAAAAAAAAGGGGGGGTTTTTTTTTTTTTTTTTTTCCCCCCCCGTAAAATTTTAATTTTGGGGTTTTTTTTTTTGGGGGGGTGGGCCAGGCCCCCCATAGAAGCCAGGGCCCCCTTAGTGCGGGGCCCCCCATAGTACCAGGGCACCCCATAGTAGCCAGGGCCCCCCCATAGTAGCCAGGGGCCCCCTTAGTAGCCAGGGCCCCCCTTAGATAGTTTAAAAAAAACAAAAAAAAAAAAACAACCAACCACTTACCTGGCTCCGGCTCCCACTCCTGGCAGGTCCCGGGCGCTCCGTGCTGCCGCTGACTCCGTACTGCCGTCCTCCATAGGCGGCGCGGTGAAGTGACGTCACCGCGCCGCCTGTGTCAGCAGTAGGGGCCGGCGCCCGGCAGGCTGAGGGCCTAACGCCTTCAGCCTGCCAGGGAGATCAGCGGAGCCGGTCTCTGGGCGCTCGGGACGCAGGTCCCGGGCGTCCAGTGACCGGATGCGCGGCCGGGCCCCGGGGAGCGATGTCACTGCCTCCGGGCCCCCCGTGGCACGGGGGGGGGGGCCACCGGGGGATTCCCCGTCCCCCGGCGGCCCACTCCGAGCCTGGTTGCTAGATCGTCAGGACCATGTAAGTATCACCAAATAAATAAACTGCCAAAATAAGGAAAAAGGAATTAAAAACATGAAAAATAAATAAACTAGGATTATATACAGTGGGTAAAACATACATCTTGCATCTAATTTAAACACTAAAAAAGTTACAAGTGGCGGGCATAGCTTGAAAAAAAAAAGTCCAATACAGGCAGTCCCCGAGTTACAAACGGGATAGGGACTGTAGGTTTGTTCTTAAATTGAAATTGTATGTAAGTTGGAACAGGTACATTTATTAACTGTAACTCCATTTTTTTTTTTAGTTTTGGATAGTGCAGGGTAGGGTTTTTACATTTGTTTTGCTGTCTGTGTCCTTTTTTAGAAGTTTTCACCTAACGTTCTGTATCTCATATGCAGCTGTGGCATGCTGGCACTTGGTTATCATGGGGCGTGACTCAGTGTTGAATGTCAGCCACGCCCCATAAGTCTCCATTTGTAACTAGGGGACGTATGTAAGTCGGAACGAAGTAAATTTGGGGACTGCCTGTATTATATTACTAGTATTGCTGTTTGGCGAGCAGAAAAGTGACTGAACTCGTGTTCACAGTGTTTCTTATGTGACATATTGTACTATATTGTCTTGAATCATGTCATGCAACCGATTTATGACTGTCCCCAGTGATAAATCTCCAACCACCCCGTCTCTATAGTACTCCATATACTTCAATATAAGCTTATCTCTATTTTTGACACTTCTCGGTGGCTATTCCCAGTATTGCTTGCAGATTTGCATAGAGTTTGCACCTTGCACACGAGCAATACCTGCTCTCATTTCCTACATATCATTTCCTCCCGAATCAGGGCTTATGAGAGGGAGAAAAAACAAGGCATAAAAGCAGTAATTATTTCTGCAATAACAGAACAGCAGAGCCTCAGAAACGGTTGCTCTGTCAGCACTGGGCACCAGGCCAAATCCTGATTGATCCAGCAGCTATCTAGCTGAGACGGTACTACAACAAAAAAATGTATATTTAATTTTAACTTAATTAAAACATTTTGTGAATACCTGGTGTGATTACTTTTATGTTAAGAAGTTGTTTATGCAGCCGGTAAGATGATATGTCCCTCGTTCTTTGTGCCTTTCATTGCTGTTCCCATGAACTAGAAAGGGGAAAGGCCTTTTGACTCCTTTTTTTGTTTCCCTACGGAAGCGCAGACCTACAGCAGCTTGTTTATGTTACCTACTGCTGGGGCACAGAGAAAGCCGAGGAAAAATGATTTACCGGCCTCTTAAAAGGCAAAAAAAAGATCCCTGTAGACCGTGAATACCAGGGAATAAGCTCAATCTGTTTGAAGCTGGTACAATCCCTCTCAAGTGTAATCACATGAAAATGTATTATTATTACACATTCTCTAATAAAGAGAATACAATAATTCAAGGAAACTTAAAAGATTTGTTATATCATTACCTAAACCATAGTGCCAACCTCACAGTAGTGAGTACGTGCCTTTGTCATTTCCATCTTATAATATATTATCATATAAGAGTCTTATAGTAGTACCAGCCTCATAATAGTGTTCTGAATGTGGGACACATACAGCGGGTGAAATAAGTATTGAACGCATCACCAATTTTCTAAGTAAATATATTTTTAAAGATGCTATTGATATAAAATTCTCACCAGATGTTGGTAGCCACTCATCCAATCCACACAGTCAAAGAAGTCAACATATATATGTCCATAAGTTATGTCTAATGAGAAATGACACATGGAAAAAGTATTGAACACGCTTCCTGAAATGTATAAAAACTTTTATTGGTGATGACAGCTTCAAAACACCCCCTGTAAGGAGAAACTAGTCGCATGCATGTCTCAGGTGGGATTTTGGCCCATTCTTTCACACAAACATTCTTCAAGTCCTGATACTTCCTTTGGCTCATTCTATAACCTATGAACTTTAGTTCTTTCCATAGATTTTCTTTTGGATTCAGGTCAGGTGATTGACTGGGCCATTCTAGCAGCTTTATTGTCATGTCAGAGGAGGTGCAGTGAGCCCTGACTGCCACCCAGCCCATTGTCCCTGCCTACTTGGCGTGCTGCCCTAGATGGCAGACCAAAAAATGGATGACAGTCCCTACACTACTATGTGCAGGGCCGTCAGGGAAACAGAGTCAGACAGTCCGGGTCGATAATGGTATCGGTACGCCAAAGCCACCAATCAGAAACCAGGGTCAAAAACACAGGAGGTCACGCAGTATAAAAACTGAGAACAAAAACGTAGTCGAGGAGCAAGCCGAAGTCAGGAACACAGGAGTAAACTATCAGAAACAGGAGTACACGGGAAGCAAAAGGGATAACCTTTCTCAGGCAACAACTGGGAGAAATGAGTGAGTTTAAATGAGGAGCCTGGAGCCCGCCCCAGCAGACAATTGGTGTGGCCTCCAGACCCTCCTATTGGCCAGTGCAAAACACCCTCTGACCTGATTAGGAGCCAAGCTGTCATTCCTAAACTCATCAGCCCGGCCTCTCCTTGGATGTGTCGACTGACCTGAGGGATTAACCCCTGCCGTGCCTTGCTGTTCCACGGCGGAAACGTGCGCCGTGACATTTATTTTCTTTCTATGAGAGTTTCCTTGGCTGTGTGTTTGGGATCATTGTCCTACTGAAATGTCCACCCTCGTTTCATCTTCATCCTCCTGGTAGATGGCAGCAGATTTTTATCAAGAATGTATCTGTACATTTGTCCATTTATCCTTTTTCAATTATATGAAGTTTCCCGGTGCCTTATGCTGAAAAACAGCCCCACGCCATGATGTTCCTACCTCCAAACTTCACTGTTGGTCTGGTGTTTTTGGGATACTATGCAGTGTCTTCTGACCTTCAAACATGGTGTATACTATGGCATCCAAAGAGTTCGATTTTGATCTTATTTGACCAGACTGTATTCTTTTGGGTATTTCACAGGCTTGTTTAAATGTTGTTGAACAAACTTTGAACGCGCTTGAACATGCTTTGTGTTCAGCAATGGAGTATTGCGTGGTGATTGTGCATACAGGACCTGGAGGGTAAGTGCATTACCTATTGTTTTCTTTGAAATAATTGTACCTGCATATTCCAGGTGATCTCCACAGGTGGTCCTTGGCTCTTGGACAACTCTTCTGATAATTTTTTTTGCTCCTCTGTCTGAAATCTCGCGGGAAGCACATGGTCATGGCCAGTTTATGGTGAAATTATATTTTTTCCACTTCTGAATTATGGCCCCAACAGTGCTTATTGAAACCTTAAGTAGTTACAAAAAAATTCTTCTGCAACCAATGCCATTAGTATGTTTTGCAACAATAAAGTTGCAAAGGTCTTGAGACAGCTGACTAATTTTACCCCTCATGAGATGTTTCTAGTGTGGCACCTTGGTAATGAGACCTCTTTTTAGAGGCCATCAGTTGAACCAGCTGATATTATTTTTCACTGCGTGGCAATATTAATTTCTAATTGCTGATAGATTTCAGCTGGTGTCTTGACTGTGCATGACTTCTTGCACCTCTCTTTGTTCATGTGTTGAATACATGTGTCATTTCTCATTATTATACATAACTTATTTTATGGATATCAACGGTTTGATTTCTTTGCCTGTGTGGATTAAATGGGTTGTTACTGACACTAATGAGAATGTCATGTAAATAGCACCTTTAGAAATATATTCACTTGGTGACATTGGTGACATGTTAAATACTTATTTCACCCGCTATATGATGTCTATATTATAATATATTATGGCCTCATAGTAGTGCCAGGCTCAATTTAGTGTTCTTAGTATGTGTGTCACGATCTGGAGCTGGTTAGAGTCTTAGGTTGTGACTAAGAGGCACCCACCTGAAGGAAGCGTAGTCGACAAGCCAGAGGTCGGTAACGTGCGGGCGATGTCAGTCTTCGAGGAGCAGGCAGGAAGCGTAGTCGGTAAGGAAAGCAAAGGTCGAAGCACAGTAGCATAAACGGTAGACAGCAAACTGGACAGGCGCAAGATTATAGCAAAGCACAATAACCTCACATGGAGGAAGTACAAGGCTGGGCTTAAATAGGAAGTCCAGGGGTGGAGCAACATGATGTCACAGGGCAAGGCTGGGAAAACAAGGACCTAACAAGGTTCCGCACTGAAGCTGTCCAAAGGACCAGATAGCTCAGTGAGCAGGGTAACGGTCTGGGATTCAAGGGTCCAGGAGATCGAATTCCGACATTAGTCCCCTCCTTTCAGGATGGCCTCTGGACATCTCAGGGGCTGGATGTCTCTGATGAAAGGCCTTTGTAAGCCTAGGAGCATGAACGTTATTTTCTGGTTCCCATGAATTTTCCTCTGGTCCATAGCCCTTCCATTGCACAAGATATTGCAATTGTCCTCTGAAAATTCTAGAGTTCAAAATTTTTTCCACCATGTATTCTTCCTGCCCTTGGATTTTAACTGGTGCAGGAGGTGGCTGAACCCGCTTAATACAGGTGCCATATGTTAGATTAAAAGCCTCCATAGCTGCTATGATTGTACTCATATTACACCTTGCTACAGGCAAACAAAGTAATCACTATATACTTCCCATTTGTCATATAAAAAAAAAAATAACCACGTCCATAAAAGTCAGATCCTTTAGTACATCATGTTATTTGTCCTGGGCAATGAACAACATAAAAAATCTCATCCCCTAGAAAAAATAAAATAGAAAAAGGATCAAAGATCTGCATGTACTCCAAATTGTTACCAATAAAAGCTAGACTTCACTGGAAGAAAAATAAAAAATGACCGGTCTCAGAATATGGCGAATAAGCGGGGACATTTTTTTACAGAAAGTTTTTGGCTCCCCAAAACATTATATGATACATTAAATTGTACCTTTAGAAAATACAACTCATACTGCAAGAAACTAGCCCTGATACAGCTATTTTGACAGGTTAAAAAAATGTAACAGTTCTGGCTCTTGGATGGTGGGGAAGGAAGAAATTGGAAACGAAAAACCAAACATGGGTCGGACATTAACCCCTTGCCGAAATTTGACGTGCTGTTATGTCATAATGCCAGTAAGGTTGTATGGAGCCTGCTCACACAGTGAGTCCACACCATATGCAGCGGGTTTCGGCTGATTATTACAGATGACACCTGCCGCTAACAGCAGGGAACAGAGGGAACGATCCATGCTGTTTCACCCTTTAGACACCATGGGAATTTTCGGCCGTGTCATCTGAATGAATGAGGAATGGTGCTGTGCATGTTCCTCACTCAGATTGCCCTCTCTTCCCCTGATCGTGGGGTGGCGATCGGTTACCATGGCACCTGAAAGTCCAATGCAGGCTTCCATAACTGCCATGTAATTGCTTCTATTACATCCTGCCTACTATCTTGGTAAATCCTTCTGCATTATTTATATAAAGCAGACGGTTGTACCCTAAGGGCACTTAATCTTAAAGTAAAAGAAAGAGATTAAAAAAAAAATTAACGTTCAAATCACCCCCTTATATAAATAAAAGAATAAAAAAAATCAAAAAGTTACCCATAATTGGAATCACCAATCACTGGTGCAGGAGGTGGCTGATTTCTTCCTGGAAAAGGATTTTCGTTGAATGGCTTGAGTAATGACACATGGAACACTGGATGGATTTTCAGTTTGTTAGGAAGTTTTAGGCGGAAAGCCACTTGGTTAATTTGTGACAAAATCTGGAAAGGTCCTATGAATTTCTGACCCAATTTTGGAGATGGGACATGAGTTTTTAGATTTTTAGTAGAAAGCCAAATCTTATCACCAATTTTAAAGTTGGGGGAAGCCTTGCGATGTTTATCTGCTGATTTTTTATATTCTTCTTGAGCTTCCTGTAGGATCTCTTTTAGTTTTTCCTGAGTTTCTTTCAATTTAGTTAATCTGTGGGTAACAGCAGGAATAGGTGTACTTATTGGTAGATTAGGAATAAAGACTGGATGTAAACCAAAGTTAGCATAAAACGGGCTTTGGGATGTAGAGTTATGTTTGGCATTGTTGTAGGCAAACTCTGCAGTTGGCAAATAGTCCACCCAGTCATCCTGGAGGTAGGAAATAAAACAACGCAGGTATTGTTCCAAAGTTTGATTAGTCCTTTCAGTCTGGCCATTAGATTGGGGATGAAAAGCGGTAGAGAGATTTACAGTGACTCCTAAGGCTGTACAGAAGTTTTTCCAAAATCGTGATGTGAATTGTACACCTCTATCTGAAACTACATTGTCAGGAATACCATGCAGCCTAAATATTTCCTTGACCATCAATTCTGCAGTTTTTTCAGCAGTAGGGATTCCTCTAGTAGGTATGAAATGGGCCATTTTAGTAAGACGGTCCACAACAACAAGGATGGTAGTCATTTCCTTAGATGGGGGAAGATCCACAATGAAATCCATAGAAATTGATCCCCAGGGTCTGGATGGAACTGGAAGCGGTTGAAGAAAACCTAGAGGAGAGGATCGAGGTACCTTGTTTCGTGCACATGTTAAGCAAGAGGAGACATACTTTTTAACATCTTTCTTACAATTAGGCCACCAAAATGAACGAAGCAGTAGTTCATAAGTTTTCGAGACTCCAAGATGACCTGCAAGTTTCGAATCATGGACTAATTTGAGGACTTCAAGTCGAGCGGATTCAGGTACATATAACCTGTGTTCCTGCCTCCAAAATCCTTCTTTGAAAAAAAGATCCACCTCTTTAGAAAGATGATTAAGAAAAGGGTCATTTTGGTATCCATCTCTGACCCTTGTTGAAAGTTCTTTGGAGTCAAGTATTCCTACAAAATTTTTTGGCGACAAAATAGTGGACTCTGTTTTAGACCTCTCCTGTGGTTCAGCAAGAATCCTGGACAAAGCATCAGCCTTGCCATTTCTTGAACCTGGTCGATAAGAAATAATTAAATTAAATCTGGAGAAAAATGAGGCCCACCGTGCCTGTCTTGCCCATAATCTCTTAGCTGTATGGATGAACTCTAAATTTTTGTGGTCCATAAGTACAATTATAGGATGATTGGCTCCTTCCAGAAGATGTCTCCATTCGGAGAAGGCAACTTTAATGGCTAACAGTTCTTTATTCCCAATGTCATAGTTTCTTTCTGCAGATGACATGGTATGAGAAAGAAATGCACATGGATGAAGTTGCATTTTGTCTCCAACTCGTTGAGACAGGACCGCTCCCACAGCAGAGTCTGAGGCGTCTACCTCAACAATGAAAGGTAACTCAGGATTTGGATGGACAAGTATGGGTGCGGAAGTAAAGTAAGTCTTTAATTTGTTGAAGGCTACCTCTGCTTCTGGGGACCAAGAGAACGCCTTTGTTTTCTTTGTGAGCAAGGTGATTGGCAAGAGGATCTTGGAAAAGTCTTTTATGAATCTCCTGTAAAAATTTGCAAACCCAATAAATCGCTGAACATCCTTCAAGTTTCTTGGAGTGGGCCATTCCACCACAGCTTTGATTTTACTAGGATCCATACTTAGTCCTTCTGGGGAGATGATATATCCAAGAAATTGAATTTTAGTTTGTTCAAATTCACATTTTTCCAGTTTGATATAAAGATTATTATCCTGTAGCCATTCCAGGACTGATTGAACCTGTCTGCGATGTTCCTCCAAGGTGTCTGAAAATATAAGAATATCATCGAGGTACACCACCACAAATTGATCTAGGAAGTCTCGAAAAACATCATTAATGAAATGCTGGAAAGTTGCAGGAGCATTACACAGGCCAAATGACATAACTAGGTATTCAAAATGTCCATATATGGTTCTAAAGGTAGTCTTCCACTCATCTCCTGGACGAATGTATATGAGATTGTAGGCCCCTCTTAAATCCAGTTTGGTAAAAATCTTGGCAGAACGGAGTCTTTCCAGCAACTCGGGAATTAATGGAAGAGGATAGCGATCTTTAATAGTAATTTTATTTAGTTCCCTGCATGGCCGTAGGGATGAGTCTTTCTTTTCTACAAAGAACAAGGGTGCTCCAGCTGGGGATGAGGAAGGTCGAATGAAGCCTTTCTTTAAATTCTCATCTAAGTATTCCCTGAGTACTTTTAATTCCGGTTCCGAGAGGTTGTAAATTCGCCTAAAAGGAATGGTGGCGATCCCCGTTAAACTTCTCAGGCAGAGGCATGCGTGCATTTGAATCTGAGCCAGCGTTACGCATATCAAGAAGTTGCCTTTGAAGCTCAATTACTTCCTTTTGTTGATCCAGCACCAGGGTTTGCAATTTTGAAAATTTTTCCTGATAAGTGCCACCAAATTCCTGAAGCTCAGCCACTTGTGCTCTCAGGGTGTTCACAACAGACTCCATTTTGGGTGAGGTTATTTTGTCACGATCTGGAGCTGGTTAGAGTCTTAGGTTGTGACTAATAGGCACCCACCTGAAGGAAGCGTAGTCGACAAGCCAGAGGTCGGTAACGTGCGGGCGATGTCAGTCTTCGAGGAGCAGGCAGGAAGCGTAGTCGGTAAGCCAGAGGTTGGTAACGTGCAGGCGATGTCAGTCTTCGAGGAGCAGGCAGGAAGCGTAGTCGGTAAGGAAAGCAAAGGTCAAAGTACAGTAGCATAAACGGTAGACAGCAAACTGGACAGGAGCAAGATTATAGCAAAGCACAATAACCTCACATGGAGGAAGTACAAGGCTGGGCTTAAATAGGAAGTCCAGGGGTGGAGCAACATGATGTCACAGGGCAAGGCTGGGAAAACAAGGACCTAACAAGGTTCAGCACTGGAGCTGTCCAAAGGACAAGATAGCTCAGTGAGCAGGGTAACGGTCTGGGATTCAAGGGTCCAGGAAATCTAATCCCGACATTGTGCCTCTTATAATGCCCATCTAATGATATACTACATTATCATATCATACTCTCAAAGTAGTATCATCTTCACAGAAATGTTCTTCTTGTGATCCATTTCTAATTTTCCCATGTTATAAAATAATATAATAACTTCATAGTAGTGCCAGCCTCAAAGCAAAGTTGTTAGTATGTGCCTCTTATAATGCCAGTCTTATGATATATTATCACATAATAGACTTATAGTTATACCAACCTCATAGCAGTGTTCTGTATGTCAGCCATTTCTAATGCCCAGATTACAATATAATACAATGGTCTCATGCTAGTGCCAGCCTCAAAGTAGTGATGTTACTATGTGTCTCTCATAATGCCCATATTATAATATCATATAATTGCCTCATAGTAGAACAAACTCATAGCAATGCTCCTAATGTGAGCCATTTCTAATGCCAATGTCCTAATATAGCATAATAGCCTAATAGTAGCCCTATGAGGGAGGTCACAAATGTTTGGATAAAAGCATTTTATACAATAATAACGTAGCCACATATCAGGGTCTGTATTTTGGCCCCAATAGCAGGCAGCTGGCACTTTAGACTTCCCTGTCATTCTCTTGCCATTTCATCCTCTTCATCATAATATATCTCTAGTTAAGTGGTTGCTATTAAACCACCTAAAACTGCTTTCAGGACAGGTCAGCTGACCAGGCAATACACCTTTAAACACATTAGATAATTGTTAGCTTGTCTAAAAAGCATGCTGGATTAGGCAACCTGTGTGGATTATAGTGTTTGTTCTGAAAGATTGTTCTGTTTTGAGACTTTGTCTAGTGATGTGCTATTTTTGCATTCTGTTCTACAGTTCTAGTTGTTTCTTTTTCAGCCTATCCTTGCTCTGTCTGAGTTTGTTTTTGTCCTTGAGAATGTAATTTTTTTGTGTTTGCATAGTTTTTTGCTGTGCACTGTCCAAGGAGTCTCTGGGTCCTAAAGCCACTTTCTGTATCAGGTTAAATTGTAGCTGAAAGGAGTTGTCCTATCTAACTCTTTTCACTCTTCAATAGTGCTTGTTTATACAGCTAGTCAAAATTTACAGATAACCTTGAAGCTAAAGTGACTGCCAGTGAAATAGTATGTTCTGTCCACTGAGTTAATCACATTATTGCATGGAACCCTCAACAGTACAAGTTCCAGAGATCTACGGTCTACATACTTCATACTAATACAATGATGGCGAACCTTTTGAGCTTGGTGTGTCAAAATGTGTAAGAAACCTAGCTGACCTTGAATGCTTTGTCACATCTATAAATATTCATCATTTTGTCTACACTGCCCCCATGTCTTCAGCTCCAAGTATATATGGCTCAGTATATGTCTCCCTGTATATTCAGCTCCCCGTATTCTCAGCCCCCTCTATATACACTGCCACCCCTCAAGCCCCTATTTATACAGCTCCTGTTTATACAGCTCAGTATAAGGCTCCCTATATCTATGGCTCCCCATGTATACACTACTCCCTAAATCTTCCAGGGTGGATGGAGAAGAGAAGTGTCTGCAGGTACTGGGGGCCTGGATACATGGAGAAGGGGCTTTGAGTGTGACCTACCTAAAGTCGGCGCTTCTGTTCTACTGCCTCTGCACTGCTCACATGCAGGAGCAGCACTTCAGAGGCAGGAAACAGCAAGTCTCGTCTTCAGTGGTCACCCTTCAAGACTGTAAGGGCGCATCCACACGGCAGTGGACACATATCGGCCGGTGTGCCGGCCGGTATTTGTCCGGTTTTGCGGCCATCCCCACGGTCGCGGGGGGGACGACTTTTCTCCGCGATGAGCGGAGAAGAGCCCTCCCCCTCCCATTGAGAAGCATTGTGCTTCTACAATGTTTTGCCGCCGGACCGCCGGCGGCAAAACCATCCGACGGCAAAACCTGTGCAGTGGGGACTGCTGCACGGGTTTTCCATAGAGCACAATTGTGCTCATTTTCGGCCGGTTTTTCAGGCGGTCTGAAAAACCGCAAACCAGCTGAAAAACCGGCCGAAAACCCTTGGCGTGGGGACATGCCCTAAGTATCCTAATGAAGCAAGATCCAGTGAGGGAGGCGCACATGCAATCGCTCGGACAGAGATGGCAAGTGGCAAGATAAACTGACATCTAACCACTTGTCTTCTATGTGGAAATTTGAGATGGAGCTCAGGGCCCATCAGGGGTTTCACCAACTCCCCGAAGGGCCAGTTCAAGCCTGGATTTGGAGATGGCACAATGTATGTCATCTAAAATGTCGTGACGTGTCACCTTTGACACGCGTGTCAAAGGTTTGCCATTACTGTACTAGTAGATAAAATGTTTCTTGTAAGATTTAGGAAAGTTTGCATGATCTCATTTGTCTCATGCAATCTTCTTTCCCACAACAAAGCTTTGAAACCAGTGCCTCAAATCCCTGGAAATTATTGACAGACAGTGAATACAGCAACCATTAAAGTGTAACTTCAGGCTAAATACCAAATTTAGCTTTTGCCCAAATCTCAAGTGTTCTACTACCCATCTGTTTTATGGCATGTGATGCAATAATTTGGTGTACGGGAAAAAAATAGATTACGAAGACTAAGAACTATTTTACTATCCAAAATATACAGAATATTCTGCATTTATTTTTATTTGATCACATGGACCTACTTTTATCAAAATATGAAATTCTTAGAAAACATTTTTAAGAGAACCTTTCAGTTCTCCTAATGTGTCTGTTTTAGAAAACTATAAAAAAGAAAAAATGATGGAGGATTTGAAAAGTTTGCTTTGTGTCATCACTCTGTTATTCTTCCTGAAATGTATGAATTTGTGTAATATTAACAAGAGGGTGTTTTCATTCCCCCTCTCATTAGGGTGTGACCTTACATACACACTATCCAATAAGTGGTAACCAGCAGGCCTTGCAGGGAAATAGTAAAGCCTAGTTATCAACTTATTTATACATTTTTCTGAGGAATGATAGCAGAACGGCAAATTCTAGGTAGTGACAATCTCGAATTTTTAATTTTCTGTTTTCGAAATTAAATTGTTGTTCTAAAATAGACTTTGGACCTCAATTATGTAAACGGTCTAGCAGTCTCACTGTCTGTGTTGTCTATAGCAACCAATCAGAGCTCATAGGAACCAATCACCACTCGGCTTTAATTTTTTCATAGCCATATAAAAAATTAAAGTTGGCCTTTCTATGGGCAACAAAGACAATCTTACTATTAGACAGTCTTGGGGTATGTTCACACGACGTTTTAGGACACTTATTTTTGGAAGTATTGCGCACCCAATATGACTAAATAAGCAGCCAAAATATCTGTAGAATACTTACCATAGATTGTCATGTAAAATGGGCATCCTCGTTCAGACGTCGCTGATTTTCAAATATTTTTCGTGTATTTGTGTGCCAAAAAATACAATAGTGTAGGAGGCCGAAATCTGCCTGGGCAGTCCACATTGTTTTCTTGTTGAAATTCTCCGCTTGCAAGCTTGGAATTTTCAAGGAGGAAATAATGCAACATCGGCGTGGACTCTTAGGGCCACATGTATGAAACTGTTTAGGTCTAAAACTCACGTTTTTGCCCATAGTAACAAAACTGTCTAACAGTCTAACTGTCTAACAGTAAGGGACAGGTTTGAACTTATTTAAGTTACAGGGGGCCCAAAAGAGTGAGTTTTGGGACCTAAATAGGTTCATACAATGTGGCCCTTACTGTTAGACAGTTTTGATAAATGAATTTACAAGTTGACAAGTCACCTTGAAACCAGAATTTTTTAAGAAATTTGTATTGTCAATGTCATTTGCATCCTTCTTTATGTTGTTGAAAACTTTCAAGTTTTTTAAAAATTATTTGGAGCTTTTCTTTAAGCTCATTGTGTTTCCGCGAGGTCTACTTTCTTCTGTCTTGGGAAAGAAACAAAAAATAAGAATACTAAAACTACTAATAACATGTTTTAGCTCTTGATTTTTCAGTTTATACAGTATAAGGCTCCAATCACACTTTTGGCATCCACTGAGCGTAGATGTTTGAATAGCCTAAAAAGGTATTCAAATGTATAGGACAATGGATCCATACACTACAATGGGGAAATGTAGTTCAAAAGTGCAGTAGTCAATGGGAAACTTGGGCAAACCTAAAGCTCCACATTTGTCTAAGTTTAATTACATATAATATTGAAGCAAAAAACTTTAAACAAATTCTTAACTACAAAAAGTTAGAAAAACCCAAGTTTTTCTATAAAAAATGGACAGACATGGATGCAAATGCCTGTACGGTACATATGTTTAAAATTCTTTTTGGCCCCCGGGGAAATACCAGTACTCCTCATTTTAAAGGAAAAATTTAACGGGACCCATTCGTGAAACCGCTTTAAAACAGGGGGCCTATGTTAGATTAAAAAGCCTCCATAGCGCTTATTGTACTCAATTACACCTTGCTACAGGCAAAAAAGTAACACTAAAACTTCCCCCTTTTCATAAAAAAAAAAAATAACCACGTCCATAAAAATCAATTCCTTTAGACATCATGTTTTTTCCTGGGGAATGAACAACATAAAAAAATTTATCCCCCAGAAAAAAATAAAATGAAAAAGGTCAAAGATCTGCATGTACCCAAATTTTACCAATAAAAGCAGCTTCACTGGGAAAAAAATAAAAAATGACGGTCTCAGAATATGGGGAATAAGGGGGAAAAATTTTTTTCAGAAAGTTTTTGGGTCCCCCCAAAAAATTAAAAATAATAAAAATTTTACCTTTAGAAAATACAACTCATACTGCAAGAAACTAGCCCTGATTCACATTTTTTACAGGGTTTAAAAAATGTAACAGTTCGGCTCTTGGATGGTGGGGAAAAAAATTTTGGGAAATAAAAAACCAAACATGGGGGACATTAACCCCTTGCCGAAATTTTCGGCTGTTATGTCATAATGCCAGAAAGGGGTTTATGGGCCTTCTACACATGGGCCACCATATGCAGGGGTTTCGGCTGATTATTACAGATGACACCGCCGTAACAAGGGGGCAGGGGACATCCAGCTGTTTCACCCCCTTTTAAAACCATGGGAATTTTGGCCTGTCATCTGAATGAAAAGAGGAATGGTGCTGTGCAGTTCCTTACTCAATGCCCCTCTTCCCCCGATCTGGGGGTGCCTGTAATTGTTCTATTACTTTTTCCCGCCACTATCTTGGTAAATCCTTCTGCATTATTTATAAAAGCAGACGGGGTTTTCCCCAAGGGCACTTAATTTAAAATAAAAGAAAAAAGATTAAAAAAAAAATTAAAGTTCATCCCCCCCTTATAAAATAAAAAAAATAAAAAAAATCAAAAAGTTACACATAATTGGAATCACCATGTCCATAAAAGTCCGATCTATTTAAAGGGAACCTGTCACATAGGTTGTGCCCCCCTTGCTGAGGGCAGCACAAGCTAGTGTCAGACCTGCTGTTCCCAGCACTGTGCCTCTTATTCTGTAAGATGCAGCAGTTTTAGAGCATTTACCCCTTAAATCTTATTCATGAGCAGGTGTTAGCTCCGCCCACCAAAGTCTAGCTCCGCCCACTGGCAGTTATTCACATGTTTCTACCTATTCAAAGTCATAGGCTTGGCAGATTTGAAAAAAAACTGACACTCTAAAGGACTCTTCGAATGACTCTTCTGGCTGAAAACTGCAGATTTGAGCATTAAATACACAAAAACTACAGCATCTTACAGAATAAGGGACACAGCGCTGGAAACAGCAGGTCTGACACTACCTTGTTCTGTCCTCAGCCAGGGGGGCAAAAACTATGTGACAGGTTCTCTTTAAATATTACATCATTATCCAGTACGCTGAACAACATAGAAGAAAATAATTTCCAAACACTAAAATTGTGTTTTTTTTGGTCATTTCACATCCTCTAAAAACTGGAAAAAAAAGTGATCATTAATTTGAATATACCCCAACAACGTGTGGCAATACTAGAACATAACGAAAAACCCTACCCATTTGGTATCACCAGAATTAAATTGACCTGCAGAATACAGAAAACACATCATTTATACCAAAGAGTTAACACCACAAAAAAAAAAAAATGACACAAGTATGATTTTCACATATCACCCCACTTAGAATTTTTTTGTGATTTCCCAGCACATCATTTGGTAAGGTCAATAGCACCATTAAAAAGTGCATCTTATCCCAAAAAACAGCCCTCATATGTCTTTGTAAATGGAAAAATAAAAAAGTTATGGCTCTTGGAAAGTGTGGAGGAAAAAAATGAAAGCCAAATTATTATGATTGCACGGCTGGAAGAGGTTACCGTATGCTCTAAAAAATGGAGACGGAGATAATTTTTTTTCATATGTTTCTTTGTCTTTCAAAAGTAACCATTGAACGGAGATAAAAAAAAAAAGTGATGTGAAAGGGCCTAATGTATACAGTAGTTATGTATTATTCCTTGTTTAACAAATGCAACTCTTGAATGGCATTATGTTTTATAATGAGTTAAAAAAAGGTTTTTAACCCATTATATATCAGCTGGAGAAACTTTTTGGGGATGTTACTTCAATAAAAAAAACAAAAAACTACAAAGGTGGAAATGTCCTTTAATCCTTCAAGTGTCATCATCTCCAACGTCCTTAGAACTGCAGAGCAGTAAAATGAGAATGCAGTGCCAAGGACAGACCAATTGTCATTAACTGAGAATGAAAATGTGCTCTTCAAGAGGGAGGATATCAAATTAACAATCCAAATAATAGTCTGAAGTGGAATCATTTCTGAGCAATTGCACGTGTTATTGTTCTGCCCTTCACCGGCAATATTCAGGCAGAGAAACTTAAAGACTTTAAACGGAAATTAAGATATAAGTAGCAATAGCTGGTCATAGAGCAGGGGGCCGTTAGACTGCTGGTTATTGTTGCTTGACACTATGGGCTAACAATAAATTTTGATTGTTTTCCTGACATTATAACAGATTGAGAAGAACTACACAATGTGTAAATCCAACAGAAAGCTTTCCCAAGAAGTGACACAACGAAAAACTATAGACCTTGTGATTCTTGTGTATAACCAGCTTCAGTTAAAAGGGGTTGAACCAATAAGGGTTGTGATCAGTGGTGTAACTTCCAGCCCATAATCCTTCACTGACACCAGTGATGATCACAGCTCACCTTCTTCTCCTTCCTCCTCTTCCTTCACTCTGGCTTTGCACTTGACACAGAGCATGCTCACAACACTCTCCCATAAACAGAAATGTAATTTTCTTTTTTTTTTTTTCAGATTTCAATTTCTTATGTTTGGATCACTGGTGCAGGTTCTTAACATAAAGCAAATTTTGGGAACTGCTGTCTACTCACAGCTCGAAAAAGCAGCTCAGGCTGGATGCCAATCTAAATAGAAAATAGAATGAAACATATACAATAAAAAAGATTTAAAAATATATTTTCAATTCAGTACAGATTTTTAATTTGTTTAAAAAATAATAATAAAAATAATTATGCTAACTCAACTTCCATTCAATGCATGTGCCGCCTGTCATGTCTGGCCTTGCATTTTCTTTGGTTTCTATGTGTCTTTTACTGTTGCTTGTTATTTTGGCATTATCTGGATGATAAATTTATTGTCAAAGTCTTTGCAATAACACATTTAGCCTCTGTTCACAAAAGTGTTTGTAGTCTCTGTCGCAAATCAGATGAGAAGAATATCGCCATATAGAAATGCTCTACATAAAAAGCTGAGAAACTTTAAAGATACTTTGTATTCTTTATCTTGTTCTGACTTATCACTGTCCTTTGCTTTGGTCATTGCTTTATACTTTTCTTCTTTTTTTCTCTGTTTTGTGTTCACATTTGTTTCTTCAATTCTGACCTCTGGCATTGTCTGAAATTAAATCTACTGTCAGAACATTTGTTCTTGTTGGGAGAAATGCATTCTTTTTACCTTTTTTGTTTTTCCATGAAATAAAAATAGAAAAAAAAAGAAATATGTAGAATATCATAAAATACAATTATAATAATTGTATAAGAATCATAATTAAGGTTACGGAGTATGAAAACATTTGATAAGGTTTTGCCCAGATTTACTTGAGCCGAATGAAGGTTTTTTTCTTAAGTCTTAATGCACACTAAGTTATTTTTATACTTTTGTCGAGCTGTAATACTTCATCAAATAAATTTTTTTGGGGGGCTTTTTTTTACAGAGCGGCTCTTCTACCCCTCATTCCCTTTGGAAGACTGGGGTTTGGTTTTACAACATTGACAGACATTGCAACACTGTTAGCTCCTATTTCTAGCTCTGCATGTTAAAGGGACATTGGTGATGAAAAGTTTTTGAAAAAAAAAATAAGGGCCACTTGTATGAACCTGTTTAGGTCTAAAACTCACTTTTTTGCCCATAGGTTACTATGGGCAAAAAGAGTGATTTTAGACCTAACATTTCTACAGTGGCCCCAATGCCACACGGGATCCTGGAAAAAAATTTGCTGGTTGTATTGTCAAAGGGGAAAATGTCAAGATAAAACATATGTTTTCCGCTTCACATACTGTTATCTGGTTTTTACATACAAAACAACAGTTTTTAACCAGCATTTTTTAACAATGGTTACTGAGGTCTTTTTGTTCAGTCACCATAAAGGGTTAAAGTTTCTCTAATTAGAAAAGTTAAAAGACTAAGAGGTAAGCTTCAGTCCTGCTGATAGGACACAGCGGGGGGTTACCTCAACGCCACTGGTCCTGGAGCACAAAGAAAAACATCTGTAAACAATAAGGAACAAACTCTGCTCTATCTTTGAAATGAAGCATAATCAAAACAGAAATGTATTTAGTAATAATGTTTATTTAACGTAGTCACCTTAGTATTTACCTAATCATTTAGATTCCCTCTAATTTCTACCGTGTTATGCCACATCAGCACTGCCACGTGCCTTAACCCACCGATTCGAGCAACCTAAGACCTAATCAGCACAAAACACAACAGGGGAACAGTACATTTTTTAAACAACTGAGTAGTGTCTTAAAATTAAATGGGTTTTGCCAATAAGTGATTTCCTTACCTAACAGGCTGATACTCCCCTCTTGAGGCTTGAAAAAAGGGGCGTTGTGTTTCTGTGATTAAAAAAAAACCAAGTACCTTCTCTGTGATGTCATCACTCCACCTCCCATGCACGTTCCTGATACTCAGTCTCTGTAGTTGAGCAAACATTGTTTAGCTAATCCACAGAGGAGAACTGTATTGTGCACAAGCTATATGCGTTTTATTTCTCCCTCTTATTTGCTCAGGAGATAAGCTCAGCAGGCAGCCTTCTTTCATTCCCTCACTAATGGCTGCAGGAGGAGAGGGAGGGGGGCTGAGCAGGGAGCGTCTACATGTTTACTCAGATAATTAGATTACAACCAGTAGATTCTCTATACAAAAGACACCAAATCTTTCTCCTCAGTCCCTTCAAAGCTTGTTCATATTCCCTGCCATCAGATAAGAAGTGCAAACAACGCAAGCGCGGCCAGATCATCTCCTGTCAGTTCCTGGTCATGTCTAATGTAAACTGTCAGGAAACTAAGGGCATGTAAGTCAGGCTGTAGCTATGAGAGGCTTCACTTTTTGTGTTGACATATATTTAGAAAAGTGATTAAATACCCATTTTGGAGGATCCCACGTCAACATTAGATCGTGGCAAAACCCCTTTAAACCTTTTTGCCTGAAGAGGGTGCATATGACATTTACCCCCATTACAAACAACTACTTCATACACATAGGCTAATTCTACTGTTTGTCAGTTGCTCCCACTATAAAGACTTGGCATTTTTTATAATTGTAGTAATAGTAGTCATGCAGCGAATATTTAGAATAAATATTGCCCCTTGAAACCCCTGGCGATCAGCTTCCAGGGAAGGGGAAGGTGATGCGATTTCACCTACATTTCTCTTGCAGTGGCCACAGAATCAAAAAAAATGACCAACCATGTATTACAGAGATGACCCGGACCTGACAGAGAGAGAGTTGCTCCTTTTTGTTGACTCTCTGTTGGCACTAGTGGAGTAGGGTAAAAGTTTACTTGCCCCAGCATGAGATGACCCCTTCAACAAGCAGCTAGTGTGTGTCCTACTACCAATTTTTTTTGTATGATTGCTAGTAGTATAAATGCATTCTCCATGTACTTGACCCTCTAACCATTCATGTTCAATGACATTTTGAAAATATTACTTTGGTTTTATTAGCTATATACAAAAATATTGATTTCTTTTAGAAAGTTGTTAAGACTTTTAGAAAGCCTCATATTTTAAACTTTTTAGAAAATTCCCAGCTCTGTGTATTTCATATAAGTAGGACTTCCGGTACCCTGCCTGGGTAGTGTGTGGGATCAGATTCCTGCTATCTGTCTACTAGATATATTGCTACAATTTGAGATTGGAAATGATAGACTGAAACATTCATCTTGACAGATACTGAAGGTCTTGTTTAGGCGTCAAAGCTCGCAGAGACTCTGCAGGAATTAAAAGCAAACATGTATTGGGGAGTAAAAGTTTATAAAATGGGGATAAAAGTATAATAAAGTGCCCGTTTTGCGTGGTAAAGTTATTTCTGTTGGACAATCATCATTTGTAACCTTTGGCAAATAAAATTTTGTTGTTTTGGTGAACTATTAGTTTGCGAGCTAGTTTTATAAATATTCAGATTTAGTACTGTTGTTTACAGAAATTTGAATTCCTTTTCTTCGTATATTACATATATCATCGATCAGAGATGAGTAGTTTGCCCTGATTCAGGTCAAAGTGAAATCCCATCTGAATTCGAGCACATTGATTCAGGTTGGCTAAAGAAATTGATCTTAGGAGGGGATTTTTATTTTTTTATACTTAGTTTTTGAATGTGCTAACTTTTAACTTGTTCCCGCGGCCACAACAATTCCCATGGTGCTTTAGCTCTGTTGCTCCATCTGACATAATTTCCATCACAACACCAGACATTGAAAGAATACATGTAGCAACTTATGGACTCCAAAGAGATGTCACAAAATAAGTGATTAGAAACATGACATCACACACAGGACCCGAAAGCATCGAGATCGCTGGTCCAGGTTTAGTTTAACCCATTCAAACCCAGTAAAAAAAACTTACCCCAGTTTAGGGCTATGGTTACAGTTACAGTCAGGATTAGGGCTAAACTTACTATTAAGATTATCCTGAACCCAACATTTTTTTTACATGTCCAGCTGAGCAGGTGTCAACAGAACAAGGACAGTTTCAAACAACTAAGATCAGGTAAATCTTAAACACCTGGGAAACAGCTGGTCAAACTTTAGAACCATGATGATTTTCAACCAGTGTGCCGCGTGACAACATGTGATCGGGTGTTCCGTCGGGGAAAGTTCTCCCAAACTTATGGTTGGCGCCCCTGGTGTTTAATGTTCAGGGCACCGTTCATAGGCGGCGGGCAGGGGTGCGGTTCGCCCGGGGGCGCCGAGGCTCCCGAGCTCACCACAGCGGGGGGGATGGCGGCCCGCGGGCCGCCCATCCCCGCCCGGAGAAGCGCCCTTGTACTCATGTGCAGTCGGATCTGTTGTTATAACAGCCGCGTCAGAGCCAGCATCTAGCAGGGAAGGAGGCGGGACAGATCATCCGTGTCCTGACTAGCCTCCCACCCCTAGGTATCTGCCTTACAGGGGCGCACAGCTCTACACGAACAGCGACCCCCTGTGACGCTGGGTCGTACTCGGGCTGGCAGCTCGCCGCCGATAGACCCCTGGATCTCTTGCAGCGTAGCAACGTGATGAGCGTCACGCTGCTTTACAACCGCTCTGACAGCTCTCCACAGCTGAGAGCACATACCGACCGGTGCACGCGCGGAGGAACCCAGGGACCCATGAGAGTAATCTTTTCTGTTATTTTATAATTACTTACAGGGAGCATCACTGCTACAAGAGGTGCACACTAGGAGTCTACAATGTGGGACACACTGGAGCTACATGGGGGCACACTGGCTACAAGGGGGGCAACACTGGCTACAGAGAAAGGGGCGTCCTGGCACAAGGGGGCACACGGCTACAAGAGAGCATCCTACTACATAGGGGGGCAAACAACTGGGCTAACAATGGGGACCATGGGCTAACAAAAGGGGGCACACTGCTACACGGGGGGCACATTGGTTCACAAAAGGGGCATCCTGCTAACAAGAGGGCACACTGGGCTACAAGGGGGCACACTATACAATGGGGGCACACTGGCTACAAGGGGTCATCACAGGGCTACAAGGGGGCATCACACTGTGCTGCAAGGCGGAGGGGCATCACTGCTGCATACAAGGGGGGGCATCAACTGGCTACAATTGATGGCACAATTGTGCTACAGGGGGGGCAATCACTGCTACAATGGAGGCAGCATTGGCTACAGGGGTGGGCTTCTCTGGAGCTAGAATCAAATTATTAACTGTATGTATAGAATATGATACTGTTTTACGTGTAAATTTTTGTGCAATTTTGGTTGGATGTGTGGCCCCGGGATTTTTTAGAGTGTAAAAAGAGTGGCCGCGCTAGAAAAAGTTTGAATAGAATGTGTAATCACTGCTTTAGGACAACTGGTCCAAGCTTCTGGAGGCGAAAGTCCTGGGCCATGAATGTTTTGAAAAAGGGAACTTGTACATGGTCCCTCAGAGGTGCTGTCCAAAAAAGACACTGGAACAATGCTCTGAGGTGTGGGTCAAGCATAGGTGGAAGAGTCTGGGTCATGATTGTGAAAA
The DNA here is from genome assembly GCA_025379985.1 of Phyllomedusa bahiana. NCBI lineage: Eukaryota > Metazoa > Chordata > Amphibia > Anura > Hylidae > Phyllomedusa > Phyllomedusa bahiana. The sequence continues at coordinate 41,443 of JAODAL010007560.1, forward strand.
AGGTCATTGACTGGAACTGGTCACTCAAGGGATGCTGTTTAAAAAAGACCTGGGAACAATGTACCTTGGTGCGTTTGTGTAGAGAGGCCTTGGTTCTAAGTGTATAAGGCTTACATAACAAATTATTTACTAGCTTCTAATAGATAGATCAGACGTCTCCAACTCTCGGCCCTTGAGCTGTGATGAAACTTCAACACCCCCTTAAGTTGTAGAGCTGGGAGTTGGAGTTTAGTAGTAACTGGAAAGTCACAGATTGGAGTTTACTGTGTTAGGGTATGTTCACACGATTTATTGGGGCGCATACAGTACGCGCCGCAATACATTGTGTGTTTCGAGAGCTCGCGCTGATCAGTGCGTACTCCCATGGCATGTGGTGGGGTGAGGGGCAGACCTCCGCCCCAATGAAAATGCATTAACCAGGCCACTTTTGTATCTTAACGACCGAGCAGGGTGACGAGACATAATCCAAGAGTTCGTACTATAAAGAAGCTATGGCGATTACCAAAGTGAATTCTGAGGGCAATTTCCCTGCATAATTAATGTGCAGTACGCCAATGGAACTAATACGTGGGCGAAACACCGCGCTCCAAAAACAAGCCAAGTGAACATAAAGGACCCTTAGACCTTATCATTACGTTACTATGAATTACTATTATTTTATTTGTATTATTGAATTATTTTCCCTGTGCAGTGTAAATAGGGATGTTGTCTTCCCCCCAAATATGTGATGCTTTAGATCTTTCTAGAAAGGCTAATTACATAGTATTTAGGTCTAATAGTAGTGCCCTGGACTATTACACATAGGAGTTCCCTTCACATTTTTTTATTGATCTGTGTCACAAATAACCCTCCAGTTTTAACCCCTTAAGCCGAACGCCTGAAAAGTAGTTAGGGGCCGTTCACGCGGCTTATTCTGGGACGGATTGCAGACGTACTGCTCGCCGGATTTGCGGCTGCAATGTACCGAGGCGGACCAATCCGTCGCCAGTATTACGGTAATCCACTGCTACGTCATGGAGTAACGGGTGGATTCCGTCGCTCTACGTCAGCTCGGCGAATCCGCCGGCGGGGAGAAAAGCCACCTGCACATCTTTTCCAGCGCGCAAATACCGCCGTGGATAAATGCAAGTCCTATGGAGGACCGGCGGGCCCGCGCTCCCCTGCCCCGTCCCTCCGCACACCCCCATACAAGATCACCTTATTCAAGCCGGCAAATTGCGAGCAGCAATCCGGCTACGACAATACGGCTTGAATAAGCCGTGTAGAACACGCCCTTAATGCCCTACGAAAGATTATTTTTAGTGTTTTGCCTTCCTCATCGACGATTCAACAGTTGTAACTTTTTTCTTTTTTCAATGACGCCAGCATGTATGAGGCCTCGTTTTTAATTCGAGTAAGTTGATACTTTAATGGGGAATTAGTTTTACAAATTCAGCTTATAAAAAATTGCAGAATTTTTTTTATTTTGTTTTTTTATACACATTTTTTATTACCAACCATTCAGCAAAAAATTTTTTCACACTTAATAAATTGTGAAATACAAAGGCCCCAATCACCCAGCGCAGTTGTCCGTGATGCCCGAGCCAGCAAAACACCCGATGTCTGATGCGACAGTCAAAAGACGGTGCGCTGGGATCGTATTTGGGGATTAATTAAAGTACTCATAGGATGAAATAGAGACAGAACACTAATATTAATACTTTTTCCATTACATCGTGACATTACTTGGGTATAGCAAAAAGATCATGAAAAAATTGTTGTCTAGATCAAACATCTGCGCTTGAGTTCACCCGTAAAGAGATCCGTCTCAGCTAGTTATGTACTAGAACATAAGACATAATGCAGGCCATATTCCTATGCATTCAAATTAGGAGATCAAAATGTCTAATATTCTGTTGTGAAGCGGTGTCATGAAAAAAGGATTCTCTGAATTGTATAAATATGGATAAAACTTGACATTGCTCTGTGAGAATCAGGCTCCGGTCAATTAATTTCAGCTGGATGGTCCCCAAAACTGCAAAAGGTCATGTCCTGTTTCAATCTCTGTTGCTTAATGATTTTGAGTGAGCTCCATAATTTAGACTTGTTTGACAACTTGGCCTTTTATAACCGTCCCGCATTCTAAAGCTTATCCACTGTAGAATTTTACTGGCATGGTGTTAATATCTGTAGTCTGAAATCCGCGGCCAGCGATCATATCTGTTATAGTATTGGATTTGTATTTTATCATACTGAGGATTCTACGGAGAAACAGCCATCAATCCGCTGTAGAGCGATCCATCTGCACAACAGAAATCTCACTTCAAATGTGTTTTTCACTTCTGGAATTCCATGAATTGGCAATTCTATAACTGGAGCCACAAAGTATTCCGCTATATGGGATACTTCCTGGCTTCCTAATCCATAGTATTCAGCATCAAGGGATCTTTGGAAAATGCTACATATTCGGGTTAATAGCGCTGTGAACAGTTTTCCCATTTACAAGAACGTTATGTGATACTACAAACTTGGTTTTACAAATGAGAACAACTTAAAGGGAACCCGTCAGGTGGTTTATGATACCCTATCTGAGATCAGAATGTGATAGAGGGGGATAAGCTGAAATATGTGATATATAGGGTTATATCAAGAGGAAAAGGTGCTGAGCCCTGTGGATATCTAGGGCTATATATAGAGAGAAGTGAGCTGAGCCTCTGTGATATAAAAGAGCGTGTATAATGATAGAGGAGAGAAGCTGAGCTCTGTGATTAAGGTATAGGGGTTATATGATAGAAGTAGTAGAAGCTGAGCTCGTGATATATATGGCTATAATGATAAAGGAAGAGGACAGCTGAGCTCTTTAGATATATAAGAGGTTATTATATGGATAGAGGAGGAGAAGAGCTGAGCTCTGTGATATATAGGGTTATAATGTGATAAGATGAGAGAATCTGAGCTCTGTGAATATAGGGGTTATATGATAGGGAGGAGAAGAAAGCCTGATCTCTGTGATTAAATATAAGGGATATATGAAAGAGGAGAGAACGCTTAGAGCTTCTGTGAATATATAGGATTATATGATAAGGAGAGGAAGCCTAGATCTCATGTGAATATATATTGGCAAGTATGATAAAGGAGAGGAGCTGAGCTCTGTGTATATAGGGTTTATATGATAGAGGAGAGAGAGCAGAGAGCTACTGTTATAATAGTGTTATATATAGAGGAGTAGAAGATGCGCAGGCTCTGTGATATATAAAGGTTTAGTATGATAGAGGAAGAAGCGAGCTCCTGTGATATATAGGGGTTTAAATTGATATGAAGAGGAAGAGGGAGCTGTATGCTCTGTGATATAAGGGGTATATTTGATAGAGGAGATGAGAGCTGAAAAGCGTTGTGATATATAGATAAATATGATAGAAGAATAGAAAGCTGAGCCTTCTGACAATAATATATAGGGTTATAATATAGAGAGTGAGAAGCTGAAGCTCTGGGATATATAGGTGTATATCGTAGAGGAGGAAGAGCGTCTGAGCTCTGTGATATTAAAAGGGTTATATTATAGAGGAATAGAGGCGGATCTCTGTGATCTATATAGGGTTGATATCGTAGAGGAGAGAAGCGTGAGTCTCTTGATATAAGAGGTTATATTATAGAGGAGAGAATCTGAGCCTAGTGACATATAGTAGGTGTTATATTAAATTATGGAGAGAGGCCTTGATCTCTTGTGTTATAATAGGGTTTATAAATCGTATAGGAGAGAACGCTGAGACTTCTGTGATATAATGTGGGTTTTATATTATAGAGGGAGAGAAGCTGAGCTCCGTGATAAAACTATGGTTAAATGATAAGAGGGAGAGAAGCTTGAGACTGTGATATATAGAGGTTACTATGAAAATAGGAAAGAGTAGCTCGAGCTCTGTGGATGAGGATATAGGGTTATTTTGATAGATGGTAAGAAGAGATGCAGACAGCTCTGTAATAATATAGGGTGGTAAGAACAAGCAGGAAAGGATAGTTGGATGTGTAAGGACTAATAGCCAGGGTAGGTTGCTGACAAATAGGTATGAGAAGATCCATGTAAGCCAGATCCAGTGGTACATCCCGGGCTTTACAAATGTCAGACGGAGAAGCAGCAGAAGAACTGCACTAGAAGGGGCCCGACCAAGGAAACCAGACCTTGGTGGGGGGAGGAAAGCAGCAGTATATACTAACAGGTAACCAAAGGAGTTACTTTTATTACATGTCAAACTCTCCCACCGTATTTGGCGGGGGGTCCCGCGTATTTGGGGTCTCGCACCCGCCCGCCCTGCTACCGGGTGGATTTGCATTCCTCACCCGCCGCAAGTAGGACATGCGTCGGGGTTTTCTTTAAATGACCGCAGTGTCGCCCGGAGTAGGGGGCGCTGGTTGGGCGCTAACTCTGGCGCCTGCCTTCACCGTAAGAGCCCACGCGGCGGGATTTGGAAGGCGGCAGGCGCAAGTAGCCGGCTCACCCTCCCGGGTTCCTCGCTTGAGCGAGAGGAAGAGGCAGAGGGAGCGCTCCCTCCTGCGCCTCCTCCCCCCTGTATGTCCGGCGCACAGCTTGTGCGCACGTACACGACATAGATCAGCTGTCACAGAAAGGATAGTGACGCGCGGCTGACTGCACTTACCCAGTGACCACTGCTGGAGGGAGATGTCGAGGAGCGGGCCGGCTCGTGCAGGAGACTGGTCATGATAAAGCTGACTATTTAATTAGTTTTATTTTTTTCATTAGTATATAGTGTAGCACGCTGAGAATCTGTGCTACAATGGGGGCACTACCTGGCTACAATGACACCGGGGCACTACACCTGGGCAAACAATAGGGGGACACTACCTGACTACAATGGGGCACCTCCTGGCTTAACAATGGGGGCACTACCTTGGCTAACAAATGAGAGGGGCAACTACCTGGGCTAACAATGGAAGGCACTTACCATGCTATCGATGGTGCACTACCTGGCTTAACGATGGGGCCACAACCTGGCTAACTATGGGGGTCACTGACTGGCTACAATGTGGGGCAACTGACCTGCTACAATGTGGGGGCACTACCTTGCATACAAACATGGACCGGCAACTATCCTGCGGCTACTAATGGGGGCACTACTGGCTACTAGAAGGGGTTTACTACCTGGCTACAATGTGGGGCACTAACCTGGCTGACAATGGGCGATGGGGGGCACTACCGGCAATAACGATGGGGGGCACTACCTGGCTAAACAATGGGGGCACTACTTGGCTAACAATGGGGGCACTACCTCTAACAATGGAGGGACACTAACACATGGCTACAGAAGGGGTGCACCTACCTGGCAAAAAATTGCTGCATCTATCCCTGGCAACAGAGGGGGCCACTACCTAGAACCTGGGAAAATCAATGGGTGGCAAATTCTACCGTGTGCCAACAGAGGGGAGATCCTACCTGGCAAACATGGGGGCATCTACCTGTCAAAAATGGGGTGCACTACCTGGCCAAACAATAGGGGGGCCATTCTAACCTGGACTAACTAAAGTTGGGCACCTACCGCTTGCTACAGAGAGGAGCATTCTACATATTGGGCTACAAAAGGGGCATACCTACCTGCACTGTAAAGGGGCACTACCCTGGTTATTGGTGGGCTACTAACCTGGCTAAAAAGGGCATCTCTACCTGCATTCTTCCTTCCGAAGGACCGTTATGCAGTTAAGAGTGGAGTAGGTGCTTGGCGCTCTTTGAAGGAGGGCGTAGTCATAACAACCTTCAAGAATGGGCCGTGGCATATGCAAATCTGTGCAGCTTTATTGGGACGTGCTTTTTCTGAAACGGCTGTAGCTGTGGATGTGAGGCCGTTCACACCTCCGGTCCAGCTTTACCGTGGAATCCCTAGTGACCTTAAAGCCTGTGCATGAAGAGACCAGTGAGAGAGTCACAACCTGATGCTAAAAGGAGTGTTATGCAAGCACTTTCTCCAGAGAGAGCGGGAGCAGGAGAGAGGAATCTGCGTATCAGGACCCCTGAAAGTAGACCTGTGTGTCTTCTACAAAGGAAGTTCACCACCCACACGGTGGGAGTAAATGTTTGATTTCCTTTTGATGCTGGACTTAACCCTTTGTTTTGCTGTGGTGTTATATTACGGCTGAGTAAGCCGTGCTGCCATAGACTTTGAGTTATTTACCCGAAAAATTGGGCTTGTGTTTGTTTGCGACCGTGAAAAAAATAAAACCCTTTATTTTTGTTTGCAACCTACCCGCTTTGGTGCCTGCCATCTGTGACCGCTAGTACAGCCCCACAAGGGATTATATGACATAGGAGTAGATAATCTAGAGCTCATGTGCGAATATATAGGATATACTGACAGAGGGAAGGAGCGTAGGCTGAGCTCTGTGATTATACTAGGGTTATATGAATAAGGGAGCTGAGCACTGTGATAATATAGGGTTACATATGACAGAGGGAGAGAGCTTGACTCTGTATAATATAGGGTATAGATGATTAGAGGAGCTGAGTTCTGTGATATAAAGAGGGTTATATGATAGAGGAGAGAAGCTGAGCTCTGTGATAGGGTTTATATGATAGAGTGGTGAATAGAAGCTGAGCTCTGGATATATAGGTTTATATGATAGCAGGGACAGGAGACTTGAGGGCTCTGTGATATATAGGGTTATATGAGATAGGAGGAAGAGACTGAGCTCTGTGATAATATAGGGTATAGATAGAGTAGAGGAGCAAGAGCTCTGTGATATATCGGTTAAATATGATTAGAGGAGAGGAGCCTGAGCTCTGTGATATATAGGGATGAAATGAAATATGGAGAGAGCAGAGGCTCTCTGCTGATATATAAAGGTTTATATTGATAAATGGAAAGAGGAGGCAAAGCTCTGTGATATAACTGTAATATAAGGTTAAATGAATAGAAGGCGGAAGAAGCAGAAGCTCTGTGATAAATAGGTTTAATATGATTGAGGTGGAGAAAGCCTGAGCTCTGTGATATAGTAGGTTGATATTATAGTGTAGTGAGAGGACCTGAGCTCTGTGATATATAGAGTTATATAATATAGGGAGAGGAAGAACTAAGCCTGTGACATATACAAGGGGTTATATATTTGGATGCTTAAAAACTGTGAACGAAGCGAAAAATTATGAACAGTACTGCTGACTGCATCCACATACAATAATTGGCAGTAAGGTCTGTATACAGTGGCATAGCTACAGGGGTTGCAGTGGTAACACTTGGCACTGGGCCACTAAACCAGAGGGGCCACAGTCCCCCTTTACTACACAGCTGAATTGCTGGGTCACAAACAGCCAGCAACACAGCGATTGCAATTCGGGCAGTACAGCAGCAGTATGGGGCCTGGCCAAACTGACAGATACCACTCCTTTGTTTTACAGGAATGATAGAAAGAACAGGCCTTAGGTCTCACCTTTCTACCATATAGAAAGGCAGAGGTGGGCAAAAAGTGAGGAGTCTCAGGTGTTTGTGTTGTAAATTCTGCAGGGACGAGTCATGGCCAGAAGTCGTCATGGTAGTAGGGACTGGGTGGATAAGTAAGTCACTGTATGTAACTGCAGGGTAATTGCTTATATGTTTGCAGAGCGCCTGTGTACAACTAGTATCTGCAACTATATGGTCATTGTATAGCGGTGATATTAGTCTTAGTGTAATGGTTTATCTTCACTGACAGTATGATGAGGACCATTGTGGTTACATGTGGTCATGATGTGGCTGTATTATTTGGTTCTTGTAAATTGTTGTTATTGGTAATATTGTCCTTGGTTTATTGATTTGATGAGTAACAGTTTGGTGGTATAAGTTACTATATTATAGTGACATGTTGTTTTTTAACTCGCTATATCATAGTGATATGTGGTGACATTATTTGATTTTTGTATATTGTTATTTGGTTTTATTGGTCTTGGTACACTGGTTTGGTCAGAAACATTATACTGACATTAGTTACTACATAGTGGTGACATGTGGTAATCACGTTGCAAGATTTTTTGGCCCTTGTATAGTTACTGACTCATAGAATAGAGATAACATGTCAATTAAAATGTTCACTATAAACTCCTACAAAACTAAACCCCAAAAGACAAAGGCACAGTTATATTTTTTTTACCTTTTCATCCCACAAAGATTTTTTTTCTGGGGGGGGGGGGGCCGGATGAGAGGTGCAGACGCTTTGGCTGTGTAATTTGATTTTCTTTTTTTCTGCTGCCTAGCCCCATTTCAGATGATATTTTTTCTATTAGACAATACCTTTAAGTAAAAATTATTTTCTGCGGCAAGCCACGCCGCAGACATCTGTCACACCAAGTATGGAATCTGTTGTTAAAAAGTAGTGGTCCACAGCCATTTTCTGGGGGGTAGGGACCCCAAGCTAATGTTTTACACTAGGGCTCACAAGCCTTTAGTTACGTCCCTATCTGTACACACACTAATACTGGGTAGGCTGCCAATCATGGTATTTTGGCAGGGTAAGCAGGACCCCTATTGTCCCTAAAGGAGTCAGGTCAGTATTTTCACAGGAGTTATATCACAGTTATACACAATCATGCTGGATGTTATATTGACTCTGTATTCTATATAAAGCAAAAAAAACTGAAAAGGAAATATGGGGTCTTCTGAGGATGGACCTTGGCAGGCGATATTAGAAAGAGTAAGGTCTGATTCACATGTGTGTCTGAGTTTCCGTTCAGAACCACAGTCACAGATTCCATCAAAAATGATGGAATCTTAACATGCGGAGTTATTTTTGTTGGAAAACCAAAGAGACTTGTGAAATGGTGCTGTTATGCAGAATGTCAGACAGGGACACATCGGCACGATTCATGGTCAGTTTATACTGTCACGGGTGGGGCCAGGTATATGTGGATCCTCTGGGTCACTGTGAGCGATAGTGTAGATGTAGACCATGCCAAAATGGAGTCTAATGTGTCCCCGTCATCACTGGAGCCCACCGAAAAGCAGGGCGGACTTAGCTTCAGGGAACCCTTAGGACGCTACCCCTGATGTGGCTACTCACGGTGACAGCCAAAGTGGACTGCAGATACAGGCAGAGGTGATGGGTCACAGACAGGTGCAACCATAGGTAGTAACAGAGTCCCAGGCAGGCAGTAGACTGGCGTAACAGCAGTACAGGTAACAGGTTGGCATAATGGCAGCAGTACAGGAACACTGGAATAGGGATGTCAGTAAATGCAGGTAACAGGTACAGGTAACGGATAGTAGGATGAGGTCAGGTTCAATGTGGGCACATCAACAGGCAGGAAGTTTCTTAAGTCCCAGGTGGTGAAAGGCCATTGATATGATGTCAATTACAGGCCTCTCTCATCTCAAGTAGACCTCAACTATGAGAGACAAAAGGAGAAAACCAATCCAGAAAATCACATTGATTTGGAAAGAATTTATTTTCAAATTATGGTGGAAAATAAGTATTTTATCACCTACAAACAAGCAAGATTTCTGGCTCTTACAGACCTGTAACTTCTTTAAGAGGCTCCTCTGTCCGCCACTCATTACCTGTAGTAATGGCACCTGATTGAACTTGTTATCAGTATAAAATACACCTGTCCACAACCTCAAACAGTCACAATCCAAACTCCACTATGGTAAAGACCAAAGAGCTGTCGAAAGAAAACCAGAAACAAAAATTGTAGCCCTGCACTAGGCTGGGAAGACTGAATCTGCAATAGGCAAGCAGCTTGGTGTGAAGAAATCAACTGTGGGAGCAATAATTAGAAAATGGAAGACATACGAGACCAGTGATGATCTCACTTGATCTGGGGCTCCACGCAAGATCTCACCCTATGGAGTCAAAATGATCACAAGAACGGTGAGCAAAAATCCCAGAACCACACGGAGGGGACCTAGTGAATGACCTGCAGAGAGCTGGGACCAACCTAACAACGACTACCATCAGTAACACACTACGCCACCAGGGACTCAGATCCTTGCAGTGCCAGACGTGTCCCCCTGCTAAAGCCAGTACATGTCCGGGCCCATCTGAAGTTTGCTAGAAAGTATTTGGATGATTCAGAAGAGTATTGGGAGAATGCCATATGGTCAGATGAAACCAAAGTAGAACTGTTTGGTAGAAACACCACTCGTCGTGTTTGGAGGAGAGAGAATGCTGAGTTGCATCCAAAGAACACCATACCTACTGTGAAGCATGGCGGTGGCTACATGATGCTTTGGGGCTGTTCCTCTGCAAAGGGATCAGGATATCAGATCCATGAACAAATGAATGAGGCCATGTATCGTGAGATTTTGAGTGCAAACCTGCTTCCATCAGCAAGGGCATTGAAGATGAAACATGGCTTGCTCTTTCAGCATGACAATGATCCCATGCACACCACCAGGACAATGAAGGAGTAGCTTCGTAAGAAGCATTTCGAGGTCCCGGAGTGGCCTAACCAGTATCCAGATCTCAACCCCATAGAAAACCTTTGGAGGGAGTTGAAAATCCAGGTTGCCCAGCGACAGCCCCAAAACATCACTGCTATAGAGGAGATCTGCATGGAGGAATGGGCCAACATACCAGCAACAGTGTGTGCCAACCTTGTGAAGACTTACAGAAAACGTTTGATCTCTGTCATTACCAACAAAGGATATAGAACAAAGGATTGAGATGAACTTTTGTTATTGACCAAATACTGTATTTTCCACCATAATTTGCAAATAAATTCTTTCCAAATCAGACAATGTGATTTTCTGGATGTGTTTTCTCATTTTGTCTCCCATAATTGAGGTCGACCTATGATGTCAATTACAGGCCGCTCTCATCTATTTAAGTGGGAGAACTTGCACAATTGGTGGCTGACTAAATACTTTTTTTCCCCACTGTATGTCTCTCTATTCGTCCATCAGTAACTGTGAGGCATGAAATTCATCAGCATTTGCATTCAGTCCTGACAGGAGTAAGTTACTTTAACTCCTTAACGACCGCCCACCGACTTTTGACGTCGTTTGTCTGCAGCGACGTCTTGTGGCATCATTGCAGACATCGGAGTTTGCGGCTCTGGGCGCCGCAGCTGCGCTGAGATCGGGGCTGTCCTACACCTCCGCTCCCCGGTGTTTTAACCCTTTGATTGCGGAGGTTCGTCAGCACAGCACAATCAAAGGGTTTCCCTGCTCTGTCAGGTGATCGGAACACCCGGTGACCCGACAGAGCCCGGGAAACGGTTGCACAGTCAGCCCTGGGGACCTAGAGTAGCCTCAGGACTGTCTGTGTAACAAGCCAGTGATCAGGACAGACTGCGTGCTGTCCTGATCACTGCCTGTGTCAGACTGACACAGATTATAATGTATTAGCATATATGAATATGCTAATACATTACTAAGTGTAAAAGAAAAATGTAAAACAGTTCTCCCTTCATGGGATTTAAAAAAAAAAAAAAGTTAAAAACATAAGAAGTTTAAAAAAAATGAATAAAAAAATAAATAAAATAAATATTTAATACAAAATAATTGTGCAAATATTACACACACACAAAAAAAACTACACACGACCGTAATAACCTGTAGAATTAATCTAACAAGTTATTAAGTGTGAAATGTGAATGGTGTAAAAAAAAAAAGAATAAAAAAAAATTCTGCAATTATTTATAAGTGAAATTAAACTATTCCCCCCATAAAGTACAACTTGTTTCGAATAAAACGAGGCCTCATACAACTGCGTCAATGAAAAAATCAAAAAGTTACAACTGTTGAAACGCAAGGAGGCAAAAACTAAAAAAATGTTCTGGTCATTAACTACTTTTCAGGCGTTCGGTTTAAGGGGTTAAGATGACAGTGGAACCTTTTCCTACCGCACCAGTGCTCCAGTGGTACGTACTGTATATCCAACCATGCTTTCTCCATTGGTGCTATTCTGTCACCTATTTAGTTGATGCTTTTGTCCTATGTTATGTCTGTAAATCCTATTTCATGTGTACAGCTTTCTGAAATTAGTGGCGCTTGAAAAGAAGTAATAAAATTTTTATTCCATGTATTTTTGTACTAACATAATGAGTGATTTTAGAAAAGACAACTTCCTATATAAAAGTGCTTACTTATAACATCAGAAAAAAAACTTCCCAAATGTATGTACTGGTATATTTGGACCAACAATAGAGATTTTTGAATACTTTTCGAGCTAGGTTATTGGCAGAAGGGAGTCAGCATTCCAGCCTCATCAATGTCGAAGCTTTTGTTCTTACGGTCTCATGCTCCAATCTGATGTTTATATCTTATGCTAAGATTTCGACTTAAAGATCCAGATCCACAAAAGAAAAACTGAGGTAAAGTGCAAACCGATGAAATCCATCTGTGCTGCGACTGTTTGAAAGTTCACACAGACATGAGTCCAATGGCCTCCAATCTAATATTTGTTTTTCTTGGATTCATTGGGAGACAAATCCTACGGATTAAAGCTGTTAGATGATATATTTGACATACACACAGAAAACGCTTTCTAGTAGTATCTGTCCTGTGACACACTGAACTATAGTATCAGTATCAGGATGAAATGGTCAGGATCAAAATGAGTCTTTTTGGTATTTACTAACCTAGATTACTGAGGCCCTTGTGTGTTCCCTGAACTTGGATTACATAGCTCTTTGAAGTAAAACCATTTCTGGTCTGAGTAACGTTTTATGCAAATAAATACGTTTCGGAAAATCCTGAATAGTCACTGGACTTTATTACGGTTTCATCACTGACAATACTAATGCTGTTACCATATAAACAACTGGGAAGATGTACATTATAGGTAAATGATATAAATTTGGAAAGCTATTCCAGTAATGCTATAAAATTTCTACTGTACATGCATAAGTCAGATGTGTATACAGAGGATGTGGGTCGTATGCCCCGTCTATTGGGCGCCAGGAATAGGTGGAAGGCACCAGCAGGACCATGACATTTAGGGCGACATTTCCCAACACGCCAACGTCAGTTTTTTGGTCTATATTGCGCTAAAACCGCTTTTGACGCCATTTTTAGGATGTAAAGGAACTGTCGTACACCAAAACTAGGCGCATAATATGCCGGAACCGACACATTGCAATGTGCCGAAAAATGATGCGCTGTGCGCCTCCATAACGAAATGCGCATATTGAGGCGCATAGCACATCATTACAAGTGTATATGTGTTAGGCGCATTTCACATTTTACAAGTATGTGTTAGGCGCATTTCATATACTTGTAATGATAAGCTATGCGCCTCCGTGCGTGATGTGTCTCGATAGGGGTATTACATATGCTTCTAATGAAATGTTATGTGCCAGAATTTGCGCTAATCGTGGCACAAAACATTTCATTGGTAGAGTATGTAATGCCCCTATCGAGGCACAGAGGCGCGTAGCTTATTATTACAAGTATATGAAATGCACCTAACACATACTTGTAATGCGCCTAACACATATACACTTGTAATGATGTGCTATGCGCCTCAATAGGCGCACTTCATTATGATGGTGCACAGCGCATCATTTTTAGGTGTATTTTGTTTACCATGCAAGGTATACCTGACGCCAGATTTTTGATAGGCTCGGACTTTCTGGCGCACTTTACGCTTATTTTATGCGCCTAAAAACTGACATAGCACCGCCAATTTTCGGACATCTTACCCTAAACTGTTACCCAATCAAAATGGTGAAAGTTACTTCCAAGTTCAACATGATCAATATCCGTTTGTTAATGCATATCACAATAATTAGACTATATGTAATGACTATGCCTATTTAGGTCGCAGCGCAGTCCTCTTCCCATGGAGTGCGACAGAGGCTGCTTTTTTGGCCATGATTTGGTGCCTGAATTACATGTTTTCTTAGTGTCAGTCTGAACTCTGCCTGATCCTAGTACTTGCTGTGTGGTGATTGACAGATTTCCATCACACCCGTCTGGCTGCTTCTGCTAGACCTAGCGCTGGTCTGTAGATGGTTTGGGCTGAATTATGATTGATATTTGCCTTTACCACTTAATCATCTTTGTTCCCTGCCAGCCTGAGTTCTGTGTGGTTGGATTTCAGAGGGCCGGTCAAATCAGCCCCTGAACTGAGACTCTGACATCCCTTAGGTAGACCACTTTGTCTCTGGGACTTTGCTTGTGATAGTCTCTTTTGGCTTGAGCTGGTGTCTCATATTCTCTTGTATTTCCGGGTTTACTGATCTCTTTGCCTGTTCTTCTGACCTTCTTTTGCTATTTCTGGTTTGCCCTGTATTTTGCCTGACCATTCTTTATTGTGTTTGTCTCTCTTGTTTTGTGTTTCACTTTATCAGTAAAGGGAACATCGGCCAGTTGCTGCCGACCACTGAGGGTCACCCTGGCAAGTAGATAGGGGCAGCATTGGTGTGCCTAGCACTAGGGCTCACTGTCTGTTCCTGGCGCCCTATCATGGTCCTGGGGACTCTCACACTATAGCATTAGAAAAAATTAATAAAACATTTTTAAAAGGAAGGAGATCCTTTATTTTGTATGGTGTTGATATAGCTTTTCAGGGACCTTAAATTATTATTGTAGTGAGTTGGTTTTGCTTTGACTAATACAGCATTTGTTGTTTTAACTAGTGCTGTGCTTTGGATTTGGGTCAATGTCAAATTCAAGTCAATATGGATAGACCCAAATTGAATTTGGTCAAAAATGGTCCAAAAAATCAACCAAAAAATCAACCATAAACTTAATCCTAAATTTGACTTTGGTTTAGAGTTAGGGGTTATACCATGTTTTAAGGGGTTAACTTATGGTACCTTATAGCGTCAATCCAGGTATTGCATTGCTCCTAATGCAGCATGACTTCCGGTGTGGCATTCAACATAGCTTCCAGTTTCATTGGACTTGATGCACAATGTCCAACATCACGTCCAATGTTACTACAAGTTTTCTTAAAAGTGATGTCGGAGTCCACACCAGAAGTGACACCACAGCAGGAGTGACACAAGTCCTGGAGCGACATTAAAAGGTAAGTTAACCACTAAAACCTCCATGGTTTGGGTTACAGTTATGGTGGATGTTAGAGATAGGTTTACAGATTAGTATAGGGTTAGAGAAAATGTTTGGGTCCAGTCCCTATTCACATCCAAATTTGAGCAGCGCATATTGTAATATTTTGGTACTTACCTATGATTCAAATTTATTTTGGCTGTTATGAATCGTACGTAATATGTTTAACCCATTTTAGCACATCATTATGTCTTCTTGTTTTTAATGGTGCTTTACTTGCTTTTTCTTGTTTCTTCTGTCTGTTTATTGTGATATACATTAAAAAAGTGATATTGATCATGTAGAACTTGGATGTTACTTTGATCATTATATTTTGACTATCTGTATTAATTTTGGTTTAATATAGTGATGTATTTAATACTTGTGTTGGGTATCCTTTATATGAATTAGAGGAACAGTTATGATAGTGAACTTAGGGCCACATGTATGAAAACTGTCTAGGTCTAAGACTGTCTTTGTTGCCCATAGCAACCAATCAGAGCGCCCCTTTTGTTTCATATAGTGCTCCGAAAAATTGAAAGGGGCGCTCTGATTGTTTGCTATTGGCAACAAAGAAAGTCTTTAGACCAAGACAGTTTTCATACATATCCCCCTTAATCTTTGCTTTGACTGAAGGAAATCCTAGCTACACTTTTGCAAACTAGACTGTTCAGCACTTGGAAGAAAATAATTTCTTCTCCTGTTTTGTTCTATACTTCTTTTTTTTATTTGCTTCTTTCCCTCAAGGGACTTGACAAAAGGAGCTATAATGGGAAGGGTCTATTGCTAGAAGAGAGATCAACTTCCTCCATCATCTACATCACCCATGATCTTCTGCCAGTATCCAGCATCCCCTGGGGAATGCATGTTGTATTGGCTTTTATCTAGGCTTACGATGTTGTGTCTGCACACCACAAGCTCAAAAAAAAATTCTCACTTACAATTTTCTTCACCCAAAAATATTATCCCAAAAAGCTTTAATCAAAAAAGGTGACAAAAGCCCTACAAAAAGACCCAAACTTAATGTGGTATCCCTGGAAAACAAAATATTTATTTGCTAAATAAAAAAAAAAGATTTAAAAGGGGGATTTCCAAAGTTAAACTCGGCTCATAAAAGGTACTAACTGATTAATTTTACCCTCATTATTAAATTATAAATTTTAGACTGAAGTTTTTAGGGCAAAACCATCTCTGGAAACCTTTTGGGGTTATCAGCAAGGCAAAAGCAATTTTGCATTGGAAGATTTAAAATAAATTTAAAAAACATAATATGTGGGGTTTTGTTTAAATTTTTTGCTAAATTTTGAAAAAATTTTTTAAAATTTTGTAAGGGTGTTCGCCCCAAACACAAGTTTAAATCCATTTGCCCTGTGTTTTTTATTTTTATTTTTTAAAAATCAAAGCCCTAGCCAAACCTGCCCATCAAACCCCAATTTTGGTCAACTAGAGGCAAACCCACAGAAAATGTAATGGGGAGAGAGATTAAGAATATTTTTTTTTCTTCTGGACAACCCCTTAACAGTCCCAGAAAATGTAAGTAATTTGGGGATAAAGTTATAGAGATAGTTTATTTGTCTTACTATTACTACTTAACACCTTAACGACACAAGACGAACTGGAATGTCCTGGTGCCGGTAATGTTCTATATAGTGGGATTACTCAAGTTGTACTAACAAACAAATCTCCTAGTGCAGAGGACTGCAATGTCAGCTCTCCAGATGTTGGGAAACTACATCTCCCATCATGCCCATCGATATAGATGATATAAATGCATGATGAGAGTTGTAGTTTTCCAACAGCTGGAAAGCCGACGTGGCAGACCCCTGTCCTAGTGGTTAAGCACCCTAGGGGTCTCCATGTTAAAGTAAAAAAAAATTATGTTTTAAAGTGTAAAAAAAAAAAAAATTACAAGTTCAAATCACCTCCCTTTTGCCATTTTACAAATAAAAAAATTAAATAATAAGAGTTACATATAATTGGCATCGCCACATCCGTAAAAGTCTGATCTATTAAAATATAACATTATTTATCCCGCATGCTGAACACCGTGGTAGAAAGAATTTCATGTCCCAAAAAAATTGGAGTAAAAGTGATCCAAAAAGTCACATCTACCCTAAGGTGGCACCAATAAAAAGTACACTTCAGCCCGCAAAAAAAAGCACCATCACTCAGGTCCATAGATGGAAGTAGAAAAAAGTTGCAGAAAATGGCGCTGCGGCACAATTTAAAAAATAGAAAATGTTTAGATTTTTTTTCTGATACTAAAACATAATGAAAGCCCTACATATTTGGTATTTCCAGAATCATATCAACCTTCAGAATACAGAGAACACATAATTTATAACGAAGAGTGAACATCGAAAAAACAATACCCTCCATCAAAGATGGCAAAGTACGTTTTTTTCACATTTCGCCTCACCTAGAATTTCTTTTTTGGATTCCCAGTATATTCTATGGTATGGTGAATGGAACCATTAGAAAGTACATCTTGTCCTACAAAATATAAGCCCCCACATGTCTATGTAGATAGAAAAATAAAAAAGTTATGGCTCTTGGAAGGCGAGGAAGAAAAAACTTAGAGCCATATTATTATGACAGGGAAGGACTTAAAAAAACAAGTATTTTATACAAGCAGGAAGGATTTAAGAGAGATTTTTTTATGCATAGCTTGTTATCTAGAACAATAAGACTTGACTATAAAGTATATTTGAATTTTGAGAAAAAAACCCTCTAAAATCCACCTTCACAGCTGTAAAGTTACATCTACGGAAGACCTTTGTCTTGTTCTATTGCTGTCTTTTAATGCTGCTGTTTCCATGAAGAAAATAAGATGAGAAATCAGCGGGCCCCATTCAGGAAAGAATGTCAAGTTGAAATCCCTGTTTGAACTAAAGTGCAAAGTTGAATCCATGCTATATACAAATTCTTAAATCGCAATCTGCAGAACTCCTCTGTGCTCTAAAAATGGAAATGAGGACTCAGAACATGAAAGCTCTCATAAACGGGGATGTTTTTTGTAAAATGGTCTGCTTTATAAAACCAAGATAAGATATGAGTAATGTACTGCAGACATAATTAGCCACTTTGAAGAATGTGTAGCATTAAAATCTTCCTCTTTATAATGATTAGAATGTAAATAGATAAAAGTTTATATAGTAATACAAAGGTCCACAGGAAAAATGAATAAAATATTAAGTACACCTACGTACCTGTAAACTGTAGATCTTATTAAAAGGGTAGACCTGGCATAGAAAGAGTACTTACATAGAGTACCACTCTTGTTAATAGCCTGGTATAACAGCTTAGTCCTTCACTTTAATGGGGAGAAGCAATGCCAGGTACAACCCAACACTGGGACTATTTTTGGGCATTTTAAAGTGCACTTCTAGCTTATATGCCAGTAATCCTAGGCATAAAAAGTCCAAGACCCGACAAACATATAAACTACTAGATTAACTCTGGACTGGAAAAATCAATAAAAAAATAATCTTTATTGAAAACTAGATTAAAAATATCCTAATGTAGCTGGATATAAACAATAACCAAATATGCATAAAGCAACAATAGCAATGTGCAATAGTAACAATAGACCATAGAGAACAGGAAAAAAAAGGAGGGATAAATGTATATGGTGTCTACTATCCCTATAATGTCCTTATCTGACTAGTCAGCCCTGCCTATTATAGCGGGGCTATCGTCCCAATAAGGACGGCTCCGTCAGCAACCTGTCCCTATTATTTGTATCCCCTATATTGCCCTAGATGTACATAATATGGGCATAAAAATGATCTCACCTTATGTAATGAGCCATTTTAAAGACCTAGAAATCGAAGCCCAAGCAACACTAGAAAAACCTGAGTTTCTATGCATGTACTATACTCCAGTGAATGTTTTTCAAAGCTGTACTTAGCGGTCCATAAGGACTTCATTTTGGACACTTTAGGCTTATAAATGGACGTTCTGTTTATTTGACGAGACCCACATGAAGCTATATTCAGGTAGATGTTCTGTGGTTGTCCATATTTTGAGTTGACCTATTTAACTTTTCTAGGCACATTTTACAATGTCTGCAAGCAGTGAGTAAGTTGTTCCATATTTTTGTTAAGATTAACCATTCTTGGGACCTCTACCTTTAAGGAGAAAAGAGGTCCCATGAGCCCCATTGTTCATCAGGTGATGACTGCAAGAGTGAGAAATAGAGGAGTCTTGAAGTCACAGTCAGTATATGGCAAACCTTATTTTAGCCTATGTTTAAAATTATGTTTGCTATGTTCTTTATTTTATCCCATGTACCCCATTTGTACATCTGGTATTACATTATATCAAACTATCTGTAGAACTACTCACCCTACTTTTAGATCTCAATCGGAGAGTGAGGGCTATAGGACCTTGGCCTTTTGTACAATAGTCTCACTGCTAAATCTTCTACTGTACTTGAGGTATTTAATAGTGATGAACGAATAGTAAAAGGTTCTAGTCAAACCTCAAACTTTGAGAAGTTCGGTTCGAAGTTTGAGTTGAACCCGGACTTCGAACCCCATTAAAGTCAATGGGAGAAGATGTTCGGTTAATTTTTATACCTATTCAGGTGAGGAGAAGCTGTAATTACCATTCATAACAGTACACCAACACTAGGTGCATTATACGCCAGGCACAACACATTGAAATGCACCTAAAAATGATACGCTTTGGGCATCCATAACACATACCCTGTTTCCCCGAAAGTAAGACAGTGTCTTATATTATTTTTTGCTCCTAAAGACGAGCCAAGACTTATTTTTAGGGAATGTTTTTTTTCTATGAACAATAATTCACATATATTGTTGAACAAAACATCAACATGTATTAATATACTGTAATGATTTGATCACAAACATCAGCATAAGCAGCCAAACTCTGAATTTTATAACTAAAAATGCACTATGTCTTATTTTCGGGGGTGTCTTATTTTAGGGGAAACAAGATAGCATATCATTGGTAGTGTATGTAATGCACCTATCAAGGCGCATTGCACAGTGGAGGTGCATAACATATCATTACTAGTTTATGTAATGCACCTATCAAGGCAATGATCTGCTATGTGCCACGATTATGTTTACTATGCAAGGTATACCTGACGCCAGATTTTTGAGAGGATCGTACTTTCAGGCGCACTTTACACTGATTTTATGCGCCTTAAAACTGCTGCGGCGACGGCAATTTTCGGACATAAAAACTATTAAAATAGCGCGTCGAACGTGATGCCGTACTCGAACATTTACTCAAATGAACAGTAAAATGTTTGTTTTTGCGCGAGTTCTGAAAAATCGTGAAGTTCGATTCGAACTTAACTTTTCTTGAACGGTTCGCTCAACACTAACTTAGATCTGATGACATTTTGTGGGCAGTAGAAAATAGTGTCCTTTTCTCCCAATTATAGACAACCAGATGAGGATTTTAATAAAGGATAATTAAATCTGAAACTTTGCAATTTAAATGAAAACGCTGAAACTTAAAATGAATATCCACATGTCTTCAGGTCCCCAATTTTGTGCTGATTTCATCTAATGTATTCTTACAGAAGTCAAAGCTCAGTTTCTCTGATACAGACCTCAGAATTCCTGGAATAGGTACCATAGACTGTTCATATATTGAACACAATAATAAATCACTATGCTCCATGACCCTACATTGACCCAAGCAGCCTGAATTCTACCACTGAACTCTCTGCAGGGGATTTGGAACTATGGATCAGGAAAACTGAGCCCTAAATACTGTAAAGATATTTTAAGGTATTAATTAGCACAGAAGTTGAATCTATTTAGTTAACAAAATCGATTTTTTGTGGTTTATTTGAACATACATACATGTTTTCATGTATTTTATTCAAAGGGGTCATAAGCTGTATTTAAAAAAATTGGTTGGTAGTGCTAAAAAATTTTTTAAAAAATCCATTCAATCATGAAGCAGTCACCGTTCCAGGTCTGATGTTCCCTGCTGGCTACCTACCAATGGTGTCCCATCCATAGTTCACATGACAATCACTGGCCAGCAGGCCGTTTTTTTCAAATTTAAAGTAAAAAATGCCTATTTGCAGCAGTCACTAAGGGGTTATATCCCTGCTAATATTCCCTTTACAGGAGTCACGTAGTAGTTGTAGCAAAAGCTCTGCTTTTTAATGACATCTCTGATTTTTTTCTTTTTTTTTTTACCCCTTTAGATGCTGTGGTCATTAGTGACTTATTAAAAGTTCCAAACATAAGAAAAAACATACAATAGCACTAGAACAACTTTTTGGTTATTAAAAGTTCCATCTGTCCTATCAGTCCGCAGGGTGGTGGAAAAATCCTCACCATTGTGTTGTTAACAAGGACAAAAGGTAAATTAGAATTTTATGGTCCTTGGCATGTAGTAAAAATAAAGCAATTTTTTTTTTAAAAGTGTTTTTATTACATAAATTTGGTATTGCTGTAATTGTAACAGCTCAGAGATTAAGTGCATCATGTTTTTTAATACCAGATGGTGTATGCCATAAAAACACTACCCAAAAAAACTTTGGTGGAACTGTTGATTGCCTTCCATCTACCGCTCCTCCCCAAACCCCCCCCAAAAAACATATACAAGTTCTTCATTGCATTATACATTCCCCCACAACAACAAAAGCTCCTATAGCTATGTCAATAACATTTTATATTTTTTAAATAGCTGGTCATTAAGGCTAAACACTTAGGGGTTAATAGGTATTTTGAGTTTCTCAGCATTTTCAGATATAATTCATGGTTATCTGTATGTTGTATTCACTTTTCATTCTACCATCAGCCTTTTTTATATGAAGCAAATAGGGACCTTGTTTCAATATTTTTTGCTAACTCTGCATAAATGTAGGATGCTGCAGAATATATTACCCATAAAAAGGTATTCATTCTCTGCTTTCCTGGATTGCAATATGGGCAGTCAATCATCAGAGATGGGAAAGGGCACATGTGGCATATGCTAGAAACTGTCTAAAATTATCTATTACCAGGCAAGAACAATCACATCATTCCATCAGTGACATTTATTCTGAAGACTCTAGTGTTTCCCTGGTACACAATGATGACAAACAGAGATCTTAGTGAATCACATTGCAGGAATGAAAGGGCAGTAATGCAAGTCATGCATAATCCTCTGAAGGATGATCTGTAGTTGCCCCTGAAAAGTGCAAATACGAATATCCGCTCAAATCCAAATTTTGATATAACTTTCTTTTTCATAGTATTTTTTGTATTACAAAGCATATTAAAAGGCATATGGGAAAGGAGCTGGGAAGCTCACTGCGCCCTCTATTGGTTTCAACAAATCCTCAATTTACTCCTGATTCACTGAATCTTTGAGAAGCAAAAAGGAATATTAGTCAAGCCAATATCGCTCATTTACATATGCCGTTTTGGGGTATGTAGATGAGCGATATTGGCCTGACTAATATTCCTTTTTGCTTCTCAAAGATTCAGTGAATCTGAAGTAAATTGAGGATTTGTTAAAACCAATAGAGGTCGCAGTGAGCTTCCCAGCTCCTTTCCCATTATGCCTTGTGATATGCAGATGCTTAGTAGTGGGCTAAAAGGCAATCAAAACACTACACACCTTAACTGGTGCTATCCATAAGGAGAGATGTTCCCCTTCTCTAAAGCATATTAAAAGTCATAGACCACAAACTGCTTGGCACAGACTTGACACGGATCGTTCTTGTTACTCTACTTCTTAAAGGGGTTGCCTGATTTTTGATTTCTGGTTCCCCCCCATTCAGGAGCCAGAGAGGAGAATAGTGACAAAGGGTGTCTGTTTCTGGAGGAACATCCATTCATTGCACTGACAGACTAATGATTTACATGGGGATTATATGCAATGCTTCATTTCACCTGCAGTAGTGTTACAGAACTGGACACTCGCTGCTGGGTTCCCTGACAGATTTACAGCTGATTCCAGGGGGTCAGAGCATCCTGTTCATAGTAGAATAAGTATGAACATGTACAAATGGTCTTTACCACCTCTGTCATTTGTGAAAGTCTTACAAACACTTTCAGGCCCGGACTGAGAATCTGTCCGACCGGGCAAAATCCAGAGGGGCCGGATCACAATGGGCCGCCTGCTGTGTGGCCGAAATATATTTTGGGTGTTCTTACAGCTGGCGCTGCTCCTATCTTCTATTAATAAGTGAGCAGCTCCGATGTGGAGGGCTGCAGCTGCTGCGATCGGCCGCTCCTGGCGGCAGCAGGACAGCAGAGTTATGAGCTGCGGCCACTGCGCTGGGCCGCCGCGCTGGACCGCTCACTGCTCCACACCTCAGGAGTCAGGACAGTGCTTGAGCCTCAGCCCCACACACTGTCCTGTCTCCTGAGGGTACCAGTATGGAAATAAGGAGAGGACCAAGCCGCCCTGTGTATCGTGCAGCCGGCGCTGCTCCTGTCTTCTTTTAATATGTGATGCATTGAGCACTGGTCACAGCGGAGCTACGTGGCCGGAGGCGGAGCTACGAGGCCGAAGGCGGAGCTCACACTGTCATACATGATTGAAAGAAAGCAGGAGCAGCGCTGGCTGCACGATACTAGGGCGGTTTTTAATAATTTGCGCCCACTGGCTGCAAAAATAACCGCTCCCAACGCTTCGCCCCCTTCCTGTGTGGCAGCGTCCCGTCATGCCTCAACAAAGTTTCCCTTTAGTGGCTGCATCCTACGAGGCCATCAGCACCATAGCCTCAAGATATTCATTTTACTGATATATATAGGTCGTTGCTCCTGTCTCCTCTGACTGTGTGGACAGTAGTCAACATGGTGGAGTTCTCAACATCTCAGTGTTGTGGAAGGCTGGGTTCACACAGCGTATAATGGTTTGTAGCTGTGCGCACCGCTATACGCCTGCTGTGGGGGGGTAAGCGCTGGCCAGCGCGTATTTTCAACAGCAGGTGTATTTTTGGAGCACAGGTACACGGCACTATGGGACATGTAAAACTCAATCTGGGCCATAAAAGTTAGGCATGGCAGCGTCAGGACTGTGTGTGCAGAAGCGAGCCGCAAACACTGTCTGAAAAAACTGCTCAGTGCACTCACGTGTGAGGTAGATGCCAGGCAATTTAGCAGTGACCACAAACGGTCCTCAATCATCTATTGCCACCCACGTTAGCTTCTGCCTAGAAGCAGCCGACTCCTGCGGGTCCTCCTCATTTACAGGCCCTACTCTGCCCATGCAAAGGCCCAGACTATTGTGTTGAGTTAAACTCGGCCACTTGTCGGCTTCAAACTTTCCAGGAAACCAGCCGGACCAGACTGGTGGGTTGCCAGATTCTGGGCGCTGCAGTCTACATACCTACCTAATGGGGACCTATTTACCAGCCTACTTTATAGGACCCCTATATAACTACTGTACCTACCTAATTGGGGGCCTAACTATTCCTACCTACCTAATTTGGGGTCTACCTCCCAAAATGGGTTTCTGTTTATTTTTTAAATTTAGGGGTGAAACGGGTCCTATATGGGGTTTCCTCCCTACTTGAAAAGGGAAAGCAAAAAAAAAACTAAAACTCGGTGCAGAAAGGGGCCCCCCCATTCTGTTGGGGCATTTTTTTTATTGTTAGGGCAAAAAGGGGGTCTTAAAACATTTGTGTGTTTTGGATGGGGATTTGTCCCGGGGGGCAAGGTAAAGAGGTGCTAGAAAGTGGGTCTAAGATGTTTTGTGGTGAATTTGCAGGGCAAGTCATGGATGGGAAAAATATCATTAAGGGGGGGAAAAACCGTTCTAACGAAGGGGAATTCGTTTAGAATTTCAGGAAAACTTGGGTTTCGGAAAGAAGTCGAACTTGGGGTACTTGGGTGAAGAAGTGTGTTTTTGTTTGATAAAATGGCTGCGAGAATGGCGTACATGGGGCAAAGCATTGGGAGGAAGAAGGGCATAGCCTGCATGACAGTGCAGAGTAAAACCCCCAATCAGGGCCCGGCGGGTTCTGTGACGTCACCGCCTTTAAAAGACCGAGCCGCCGTGGGGCTCACATCCTTCACTGTTGACAGGGAAGGTGTGCTGCGGGGTAGCGCTTTCTGAAGAATGATTTTTACCGCGATTTTTGTGGGGGTCTCAGCTTGTCTCGGGGATGTTCTCTGAATGTTCTATTTCTGTTTTTTTTGGGGTATTGGATCTGAAATCCGTGTGCGTCCAAGCAGCTGATATACATTCAATATCCAAGGGGGGAAAAACCCAGTTCCTGTTGTATTCTTTTAAAGAAACAGCTTTTTTTCAAATTCAATTTAAAAATTTTTTTGGGTTGCTCAATTTTTTGCGCAATTTAATCCGGGGGTTAAAATTAAGGGGTTTTTTTGCGGGTGGTGAAAAAAAAACCGTCTTTTTCAAGCCAAATTTTATTTTTTTTTTTGGTCCCTAATTCCAAGCAAAGGTTAATTACAATTTTTCTCTTGTTGTTGTGGGTAAAAAATAACCA
This sequence comes from Phyllomedusa bahiana, assembly GCA_025379985.1. Classification (NCBI taxonomy): domain Eukaryota; kingdom Metazoa; phylum Chordata; class Amphibia; order Anura; family Hylidae; genus Phyllomedusa; species Phyllomedusa bahiana. The sequence goes on from JAODAL010007560.1 coordinate 66,832, forward strand.
TTGTAACACGCTACAAAGTATAGTTTGTGGTGGCTCAATTCTATTGCGAAATTTTTTCATCCAGGGGTTAAATTTAAAGCTTTTGTTTTGTGTGTGCTGACAAAAAAAACCCGTTTCTTTTTAAAAAGCAAAAATAAAATTTTTTTTTTTTTTTGGAGCCTAATCAAAAAGCAAAGGTTAATTAAAAATTTTATCTCTTGTTGTGGGGCGTAGAAAATACACCATTGTAACACCTAAAAGCTACTAGTTTGTGGGGAAATTTATTGCGCAATTTACATCGGGGGTTAATTAAGGTTGTTTTGCGGTGTGCTGACAAAAAAAAACCCGGTTTTTTCAAGCCAAATATATATTTTTTTTTTGGTGCCAAATTAAAGAAAAGGTTTAAAATTAAATTTTATCTCTTTTTGTGTGGCGTAAAAAAATAGCCTTTGTAAAACGCACAAAGCTATGTTTGTGGTGGTCAATTCTATTGGCAATTTACACCCGGGGGTTTAAATTAAGCGTTTTTTGTGGTGTGCTGACAAAAAAAAAACGTTTTTTTTCAACGCCAAATTTTATTTTTTTTTGGTAGCCTAATTCACAAGCAAAGGTTATTACAATTTATTCTTGTTGTGTGGGTAGAAATCCCCATTTAAAAACACGTAAAAAGCTACTAGTTTGTGGTGGCTCAATTCTATTGCGCAATTTACATCCGGGGGTTAATTAAGCGTTGTTTTGTGGGTGTGCTGACAAAATAAACCGTCTTTTTCAAGCCAAAATATTTTTTTTTTTTTGGTAGCCTAATTCACAAGAAAAAGGTTTAATTACAATTTTTATCTTTTGTTGGTTGCGTAGAAATACCCCTTTGAAATTTTGCTAAAAAAGCTACTAGTTTGGGGTTTGGCTCAATTCTATTGCGCAATTTCACCCAGGGGAAATTTAAGCGTTGTTTTGTGGTGCTGACAAAAATAAACCGTTTTTTTTCAACGCCAAATATTTTTTTTTTTTGGGTCCCTAATTCAAAGAAAAGGTTAAATTAAAATTTTTTTCTCTTGTTGTTTTGGGTTTAAAAAATTACCCTTTGTAATAGCTACAAAGTACTAGTTTGTGGTGGCTAAATTCTATTGGCAATTTACACCCAGGGGTTTTTTTAAGCGTTGTTTTGCGCTGTGGACAAAAATAAACCGTTTTTTTCAACCCCAAAAATATTATTTTTTTTTTTTGGTAGCCAAATTTTCAAAAGCAAAAGTTAATTAAAATTTAATCTTTGTTTTTTGGGGGTTTAAAAATCACCATTGAAAACATACAAAGCTACTAGTTTTTTGGGTGGCTCAATTCTATTGCGCAATTTCATCCGGGGGTTAATTAGCGTTTTTTTTGCTGCTTGTGACAAAAATAAACCGTTTTTTTCAACCCGAAATTATACATTTTTTTGTGCAAAATTTAAAAAGCGAATTTAAATTTAAACCCTTTTTGTGCTTTTACATTTAGTAAAAACCAGTGCTTTGAAAGAACATAAAAGAAAATTTTTTTCCTGGCCTTTTGTGGGCGCAATTTATACCCAAGGGTTACCAAGTTGTTAGGGTTCTTTGGGTAAAAAAGGGGGTGTATATTTATCATATACAGTGCTTCACAAACAGTGTCTTACATTTTAGAAAAAAGTTGTCAACAGAAGGTGGGGGGCTCTGAAAAGGGAAAGGGCAGTGGCAAAATTTCTGAAAGGGCCCGGGGTGAGCCAGCAAGGGGAGTCGCAGAGGGGCATTGGGTAGGCCACAACTGCCGCTGTATCTAGCGGCCTTTTGGTTTGTTCAGCAACCCAAGGGTTTTTGTTTGGGTTTGATGGGTCTCTCTTCCTCCAGATGACATCTGAAAACCCCCCCCGCCAAAAGTCGGTGGGAACTCAGAACAAAACCCTTAGTTGGCATGGCCCGGGAGTGGGCAGGGGCCCTCCCTGTCCCTCAGCCCGCCTTGTCCCATCCATTTCCCCTCAGCCGGGGGATCTACTATGTGGTCTGGGTCAGCCCCCATTATAGGGGATGAAAAAATTTTGAGGGGGCAGTCGCGCTACTTGGCAGCAAAGAAATGGGGAAATATCCCCGTTCTTGCAGTAGGCGGCAAATATAGATGTGGAGAGTGGCATGGGGGTCATTGGGGTGAGAGGTCAGCCTCGGCTTACCAAGGACCGGGGGATGGGACTTTAGTGCGATGAAACACAAATAGATGTTTGATGTAGCCGCCCGCCATTGGGGCCGGGTGAAGCGGGGCTTCACATTCGGAAAAGAGGGCTCAGTTGCGCGTAGGCAGCGGCAGCGCAAGTGGGTTGGTGGCCGTGGGGGTCAGCGGTAGCAGCGTGTGAGGTGGGGGACCCAAGGGGCCAGGGGGTTTGGAAAACCCCCGCTTGCAGGTCCAAGAAAGTACGGCACGGGGGTAGCGAGGCAGCGGCGGCAGAGTCATCTTTGCGGAGCTTTGGGCGGTAAAATGCTACCGGCGGTGTGGCAGTTTTTGCTGGGGACACCGGAGGACCCAAAATTGGGTATATTAGAATCTGTGGGCAAAAAAAGTGAAGCGTGGCCGGGAGCTAACGTTGGCACAACGGCCCTGCGTCAAAACCTGCAGGTCACCATCCGGTGGCCTGGGAGAAAGTGGCTCAGATGGGTGGTCATCTGCCGCTGCCCGCGCAGCAGCGGCCGTGGCATGCATCCCCTTTCAGCCAGTCAAGGCTCCACCACCTCTGCAGAAGGCAGTGTTTCTCTTTTACATCCTCTCCGGTCCGATGCTCCTGCTCCTGCTATCATGGGCCAGGGAAATGTTCGGAGGCGATTGTAAAGAGCAACGTATGCGCCAACCCTCCCAAGGTGCAGCAGCTACCGTGCTCCTGCCGTTTTTGGTACTGCAGTCCCCCCCCTTTCCAAAGGTGGACTCTGCAAATTAGAGAACTAATGGGTTGTGCCCAGCCGGGGGAGAGTTCAAAACCGTAATTTTTTCCAAAAAGGCGTACCAGCACTTATAAATATGTAGAAAAGAAAAATGGGTAAGTCCTTGAGTTATGGTTTGTTCCAAGGTACACGGGCAGCGCGGCGTTTGGAGCGTTAAAAACGGTCAGGGCAGTCTGTCCTTTACGGCCCACTGGGTGAATGTGTTCCTGCCCGGACACAACAAAATGGAAGGAGCGCCGCTTTTCCCCCACGTTGTCAAATGTGCCCTGCGCCATGTCCCGCCTCCCTCCTCCCCACCACCACCACCTCTCAGCCCACAAGTTTTCTGCCCCATCATCCAATGTGAGGGCCGCGGTGTCACGCAGTTTACACTAGCTTGCCTCGGCGAACGAAATCACCCCCGGGGGGAACTGCTCGCGTCATGCAGCAAGAAAACGATGTGTGGCTTTCCCGCGCCAACTGCAAATCGGAAACCATGGTGACGGACAAAGGGAGGAACTGGTGTTCGCGCTGCCCCGGGAGGGATGGGCCATGGCCCGCATGGCGCACGTGTTCAAATTTGGTTTTAAAAAAGGTTCCTGAAGTCTTCCCATCTTCAGAACATTTGAAATTTTCCAGGGAAAATGTGTGCACTTTATCCTTCGACAAAGCCAGGAACCCCTCCTCGAGTTGCAGCGGCCCCAAGGCCCCCCCAAAAAACCCCTTGATTCGATGTTTCCCCCCGCTGGAATTCCAGCCCGCCATGTTTGGGCCCCTTATGAACGAGAAAGGCCATTACATTTTTTTTAGATCCAGGGAGACAGAAGTACTCCCGTGTACTTTATGTGCCGTGGCAGCTCATGCGTGCCCTGCCCTTTGTTGGGCATTCGAGGAGGGCCCTTATTTGTCAGTGCCAGGGAAAAGGGATGAAAACGTATTCCAATGCTTCATGTGCGGAACAGTGCTGAAAAATTGTCTGGGCAGGGGAGGGATGTGGCGACTAAATCTCGTGGCCACATGAGTCCGGGGGGGGGGGAAATGGGGGGAGGAGGAGGAGGCATTGGAGCAGAAGTTGTCTGGTGAAAAAGTGGATTTTCTACCCGGGACAAGAGAGGGGAGGGAGCAGTGGGGGGTGGATGGAGATGAGGAAAGGGAGATGATCCCAAGCACCCTGGCAGTTTCAGTGGAAATGGGAGGAGGGAGCCCTCGGAGTCCCCTTGTGAAAATGTCCCGAGCATGATTTTTTTGCCTGGCTAGTGACAGCCCAATAGTCGCACCGGATAGGGATGACTTTGGCTCTCCCCCCTTTTGGCCCTCGTACGGTCCAAAATGGGGCCCTTTTTTCCCGTTTTTTTTAGAGGGAAGAAAATCAAATATATAGGGAAATCCTCCTTTAAACGTTGGCCGCTGCCCAAAAAGTGGGCATCGTCCCTCTTGAAGGTTGACGGGGGGTTCCTCAGCGCTCCGTATATGCCGCGGCTGTGGGGGGGAAAGGGGGGGGGGTGGAGCAGTACCAGCTCATCAGCAGTAAACCTAAATCTGGGGTCACTAATGAGAGCTTCCTTTACCCCTAGTGAGGGGGCAGTCACCAGCTGCGCAGCAGGGACAGGAGCATTCCCCGAACCCCCCAGGTTGTGGCCTACTTGGGGCGCCTCTGCCCCCCCCGTTAGAAGATCCCCTGGATATGGGGAGCCAAATGGTGGTGGCGCAACTTGCCGAGTTTGCAGTGGAGAAGCTGTCCGCCCGGCCGTTGTGTGGGGATCAGAGCGGGTGTTCAGTGCGGGGGGGCCTCGTTTTCCCAAAGGGGAAAACCCCCTTGCCACGGAAATGGGTTTAACGAAATGACCTTTTAAAAATGAATCAGGCGTGGATGGCCGGATTTCCACACACCAATGTTAGGGTCAGTCTGGGTTCAAACTACCCCGCCTCAGCCCCTTTTGTGCCCCCCCGTGTGAACATTGGATTGTTTTCCCTTGCCTCCACCGTTTTACCCGGGATGGTATTGCCACCCCCCTCAACCTCTGTCATTGGCCCCCAATCTTTGGGGTCTTTCTGCTGCTGGTTGCTGTTGCCGTGAATTCCAACTGTGTAAATTGTGCCCCCTGGGCCGGTACTGTTTTGCCCTCCAGAAAGTTTTGTGCCACTCTTGACCCATGCGTTGCGTCATCACCTACCTCTTTTCATTGTGCCCCTGCCCGACCTCTGTGCTGCCCCCGGACCTCCGCTCTTTAGTCATTGTGCCCCTCTGTGGCCTAATTTTTATTTTGCCACCCGAGAATGTCTTGTGCCATTTGACCTATTGCTGCTGTGGCTCCCGTGTGCCCTCCCCAATGGTCATTGTGCCCCTGTCTGACCTCTGCTGTGCCCTGGCTGCTGCGTGCCCTCCACCTGTGGCCTATCCTGTTTTTGCCACCTCCAGAATTTTTTATTGTGCCCCTGTCTGACTCAGTGTATGTGGTGCTGCCCTGCCCTCCCCACTGTGTCATTGTGCCACTGTCTGACCTTTTGTGCTGTGTTGCTCCTGCCTGCCCTCCAACCCGTGTCTTGTACCACTTTTGGCCTATCCTTTTTTCCGCTCAGAATTTGTTTGTGCCATGCCTGACCCTTTGCTGCTGCCCCGTGACCTCCCACTGTGTTTGTGCCCCTCTGCGGCCTGGTACTGTTTTGCCACTTCCGAATGTCTTTTTTTCCTGTCTGACCTCATGCTGCTGTGGTGCCGCCGTCACCTCCCACTTGTCACTAATGTTGCCAATGAGCTCTCGTTTGTTTTTTTCCAGCTTTTGCTGCCATGATTTATCGGCTCGTTTGTTCAGTTTTTTTGGGCAGTTTTGCCCCCCTAAGTGCCCAGGGAATTTTATAGTGAAACGATTCTAAGAGCGGCGGCAGTCTGTGCGTGTCATATAAAACACAAATTTTATGAGACCCAAAAAAAATCCCTCTGCTATTTAAGTGGCCAACGTTCTACAAGCACCCTGCAGGCTTGGGCAGCCCGGGAAAAGCTGTTTTTTAAAGTGATTGTGCGAAGTAATTCGGGGCCGAACGAATTTTTTCGGCAAAAATTTGGCGAGGACCCAAAACCCAATTTTTGAGAATTGCCTCTCTAGTCATCATGATGGTCTGAACCATATGGAGAAGAAAAATGGAAAGAAAGGGGACTCGGAGAAAAAAATCACCTGTAGTACTGAATGTCAGGGGTTTTTTTTGGGGTGTGTTTGGTGTTGTGTTTTTGTTGTGTGGTGTTGCCCCGGGGATTGGCCCTTGGGTTCTTATGGGAGTATTTGGAAAGGGCTTTTTTTGGGACCTGAAAAGTGGGGTGTACATTGTCCCGGTTGTAGAGAGAGGGCAAAACCTGTCCCTGCCCGAGGTTTTGGGGTTTCTTGGGACCAGTTTATTTCTTGTCTTGTTTTATTAAAAAAGGGTTTTTTAGCTTTTGAAAAAAAGGGAAAAGGTGCCCGGGCCAAGGGAAAATCGGAAGTGGGAAATTTTTTGGGGGGGCTTGTGGGGTTTTGTGGGCCCGGGCTGCTTTTTTGTCCCAGGGCCGGCCCTGAACCCCTTTGTCATAATTTATTACCCGGGGCCAGGGCTCTTGGGGAATAATCTCAAAATTCTTTTAGCTTGAGCTCCAAGTTGGGCATGGAAAGGATTTCCCAAAAAAAGGGGGGGGAAAAAATAAATTCCCCACTCCTTTTTTCACCCCAAAAAGGGTACAACACAGTGAACCCCCCCCAAAGGAAGGGAAAACATTTTTGAGCCTAAACCCTTGAAATTTTCCCCAAAAAAGGGCCCTCAATTGTCCCCGTCTTAAGTTGTTTTTGTCGCAAAATTTTGGTTGGTCCCTCAGGAGAAAAAAACAGGGGCAGTGTTTCCTAATGAGAGGGAAAAGGCCTTTAATGTGGTCTATTGTACTTTATTGCTCCAAACAAATAGTTAAAAAAGTTTGTTTAAAGGGTAAAAAAAGGCAGACGTCCAATCCCGTTTTAGCCCCGTTTTTTGGGAAATGTTGATCCAGAGGGAAAGGGAAAAAACCCCATGGTTTTTGAAGCCCAATTGTCCTCTTTTTGTGGGAAAAAATTTTTTCCCCACTCCCTTCCCGGGAAAATTTTTCCCGGATCCAAAAGACCCCCCTCCAGAATCCTGCTAAATATAACCCTTTTTTTAAAATTTTTTACATCTAGAAATGTATCCAGGGGCCTTTCCAAATCCCCGGGCACTATAAATTGTTATTTTTTTTACATCTGAAATGTATAAAACCCTTTCCAGATCCCGGGGCACTATAAATGTTATTTATTCATCTAGAAAAATTTTCCAAAACCCTTTTTCCAGAATTGGCCTATTTTTGTTTTTATTATTACCCTTTGAAAGTATTTCCCGGGCCCCTTTCTCCGAAACCCGGGTTTACTTTTAACTTGTTTTATTATTACATTTTAAAAAGTATCCAGCCCTTCTCCAGAAACCCGGTCACTTTAACTTGTTCTATTTTTACATCCCGAAATGTTTCCAACCCCTTTCCCTCAAACCCGGTCACTATAACGGGTTTTATTATTACACCTTAAATGTACCCCGCCCCTTTTCTCCAAAAACCTTTGGTCACTAAACTTGTTATATTATTACATCTAAAATGAAATCCAGACTCTTCTCCAAACCCGGGGTAAAAGGGTTAATTTTGTTATTTTTTAACATCTAGAAAGGGTACCCCAAAAACCCTTTTTCCCAAAAATCCCGCCCCACTATAACTGTTTTTTTACTTTCTAAAATATACCCAAACCCCCCTCCCCAAAAAAACCCCGGGTCACTAAAACCTTTCTTTTAAATACATCTAGTTTATGTACCCAAACCCCTTCTCCCAAAATCCGGTCACTAAAACCCTGTTTTTTTTATATCTAGAAATGTACCCCAGACTCTTTTTAAAACTCTTTTGGGAAAAATTAAACCAGGACAAGTTCCTCTGGGGGCGAGTTCTGCAGTCTCACTGCTCTACAGAAAAGAACCCCTTTTTCATGTTTTTTGAAAACTTTCTTTTCTCGAGACTTTAGGGGAAACCCCCCCTTGTTGTGGATACAGTCCTGGGTAAAATAAATCTTGGAAAAATCTCTATATTGCCCTTTAAAAATTTTTTAAAAAAATTTTTAATATGCCCCCCCGAACCCCGTTTTTTCTCAAAACAAAAATAAAAAAATTTTTTTGCAAATTTTTCGTGTACTTTTATCCACCCAGCCCTTTTTAAAAAAATTTTTGTTCCCCCCGCCTTTGTACCTGTTAAAAGCTCTAACAATGTCTTTCCTGTGCACTGGTGCCCAAAACTGTACACAATTTTCCATGTGTGGCCTGACCAGTGACTTGTATAATGGGAGAATATTTAGTTTTACCATATGACTAAACTTTGCCCACTTTCCCCTAAAAGTAAACTACATAAAAGTAAAAAACTTTTAGAAAAGCTACTGGGGGCCCTTTTCTGGGAAAATTAAAAGGGATTATTTAAAAAAAAAGGCCCCCCTATAGAGTGGGGTTGAAAGTCCAACAAGGAGAGTGAATTTAAACCCCTTTTCCCCATTTAAGAGACCTGGGGTTTTTAAATTTAAAGCATAAACTGGGGATTTTAAAAAAAGGGCGGAAGACCCTTATCTAGGAATTAAAAGTGTCCTGTAATATTTTCTTTTATGATAAAAGGGGAAAAGGCGGGCCTCAAAATAATTTATTCTCCCCCCTTTATGTTTATAAATTAGGGGTTTTTAATTGTAGAACAAAATAAGGAAACTATTTCTTTTTTTTAATTAAATTTTCTTTTCTTTATTGGGAAACCGGGAATTTTGATATTTCAACTAATCTTTAAGGGGTTTTCCATTAATTAAAATTTTAATAGCTACCCATGGGAAGGGCCCAAACAAAGTCTAAAAAGGTCAGATTCATCCTCAGATTTGCACCTTCGGGGACGGGCCCCAAAAGTTTGGGGCTCAAAAGGGAAAGCCGGTTGTTCTATGGAGTTCCCAGTACCGCAGAACACACCACTCACCTGTATTCAGAATTCCCAGAGAACCGAATAGAAAGTCGTGCACAAGCGCAACCAGCTCTCCATTCTGAGCAAACACTTTTGTGGTTCCTGTTCCAGAGGTAGGTGTGGGACCTGTCAAAATATATGGTGGTAACCCCCCGTTTACAAAAGTAAAAAACTGTTTTTTTTGAAAAATTGTGAAAACCCGCAAAGTTCCCCAAAAAAGAATTACTTCCCACGCCTAAGGGGTTGTCCCCCAGTACAAGGTTGCTTTTTAAAAATTCAAGAACCCTTTCAAAAGCAAGTCCTTTTTCTGCAAAATGTGTCCATTTTCAAACCTCCCACCTTTTTATAATAAAATTTCCCTTGTATGGCTTTCATCAGCCCTCAGGTCACTATAGTTACAACCTGTTTTTATCTCTCCTGTAGGCCCGTTACTTTTTGGTTTAAATAGCTACAGACCTGGTATCCTCAGAAGCTTCTCCCTGGCAGGTCAGAAGTAGCCAGCAAGGCCAGTAAACACTGAATTCAAATATGCAACTGAGAAAACAGGGCTGAGGTAAGATGAATTGCTGTAGTGAGACAACCCCTTTAGGAACTTCATCTCATTGACCAAGGCAGCATTTTCCAAAATCACCTTTTCTCCTTCTGAAACCCCTCCGATTGGCATAAAATTGCTAATGACTGAGGGCCAAATAAAAAAAGGGGTAAATTTCCCCATAGGTTTCCCAAAAAAAGCGACCCCAGTCACTTTCTATTTTCAAACTCCCATAGAAACTAATAGGGGGTGGGAGGAGACAGCCGCAAGCACCACCCTCCCCCCATTCCTAGCACGGCGGGGTTTAAAATTAGCCATGACTTATAATTGGGAATGTAAGTGGAAAGTTCCTTCATGGAATTAACCCCTTTTAAAGGGTTTTCCAAAATGCACACAATTTTTGGTCATTTTCGTTTTTGAAACTGCTAAAAAAAAACCGAAAAAAAGATCCTAAAGACTTTAAAAGTAAAAAACGTAAAATCATTCTGTTGTCCCCCACAGAATTTTTTTCTGCTCGTTTTTGCTGCTGGTCGTTTTTTGAAACATGTTATAAAAAAACGCCAGAGCAGGGCAGAAGATTTACTATTGTAGTCTATGTAAACCACCTGACATTTTTGGCGCATTTTTTTTCAGAAATCCATAGCAATTATAATGCTGTACACGTCTGCAAAAAAATGCCCATAAAAAGCATAAAAAACGCACCAAAAAATGCAAAACTTGCCAAAAAAAGGTCGGGTTTTGAGCTGTTTTTGACATGCACTGGATAAAAAACTGTTTTATGAACGGTTTTAGGATTTGGATTTCAGTGAGTTTTTTTTGACCAGTGCTGTGTAGACCTAGCCTAAGGGAGACATGCATGTACGGGGCTGTGCCAGAAGTCTGGTGTCTTTTCAGCCCGAAAACTGTCGCACTCCAGTATTAGGCGCATTACAAAGCGTCCACAGCACTGAGATTTGGGGGCGTGCTGGAGGCTTGTTGCACTACAACCGTACAAAGCTACACATTTATAGCTTCAGTACAGAAAATCAAATGCAGGCACATTACTGCTGGAACAGGTAGAGCACTTTGAAAGTGGTTTACCTGAGCCAGAAGTGTCGCTTTGTAGCTAGAAAGCGCTAAATCTATGACCCGCAGTAGAACAGGTTCATTGATTCAGTTGCATTCTACAATATTAATTACAAAAAACATGGGCGCCAAAAAATCAGACATGTAGCCCATAGTGGTGACTGTTTCTGGCACTTCAAGTTAATAGAACTGAACTGTGGCACCAAGCACAGTCACAACTGTATAAATGGCACTGTACCTGGGTAAGCAACAAAGAAGAACCTTGTCCACACATGTGAACCTGTTTAGTTTACTATGTGCAAAAGAGTGAGTTTTAGATCTAAACAGTTTTTTATACATGTGGCCCCATGTGCTCCCTGGAGCACTACGGCCCCTTCACCGAGCTGAGTGCTAGGGGTGCCAGGAGTCAGATCCATCTAATTAAATAACTATTGATGGATAGGTCATTCATATTAAAGTAACTGAAAACCCCTTTAATGATTGCAAAGTACTTGGCATTTAAGGTTGCATTGATTCCTATGTGATTTCGACCATTCAGCAAAGTGCGTCTTACAGTTTCCTATCTTTTCATTTTACTGTCGGATGCTTACATAAAACATCAGGCAGCAAATAGTGTCAAAAAAACTCCGTCATCTAGAGCCAATAACACCACCCACACAATTACTGTGTGTTCTGTAGTCATCTGCGCAGCGATTGTTATGCTATGTGTTAAAATATGAGAAGATCATTACTTATCTTGTGTTTACTTGGATCGGCAATGAACAGGCAATCTGATATATCACCCAACTGAATCCCACATACAGATGATATTAAAAACCGAAGTCTGGCTCAGAGAGAACATAAGTTTTCTGTTCTTTGCAGTAAATTCATAAAAAAATATTCTGGTAACTAAATCTCACTGGCCTTATTGTATTTCGCAAGATGTCTGAATATAGTGAAACGTAACAGGAAGCAGCAAAGATAATGTAATATAAATTCATACTTGTTGTGCAAGAAAAATGAGAGTTAAAATGCGTTTGATAAGCCATGTAACAGTGTTATTGCTGATCTTGGTTTATACAGATTCAGGGCGTCCTGTAATACTCCATAATAGTTTTATATCAAATATGTGTTATAAAACGAATGTTTTTATAGATCTACAATTATGTTCTCACTTAAAGGATATGGACACCTTTTCACACTTAGGCCATGTCCACACGGCACGGGTTTTCGGACGGTTTTTCAGCCGGTTTGCGGTTTTTCAGACCGCCTGAAAAACCGTCCGAAAATGAACACAAATGTGCTCTATGGAACGTGCAGCTCCACTGCCGGGTCTCGCCGGCGGTTTTCCGCCGCTCAACAGGCATTGAGCATGTTCATTCTTCCGGCCGGTATTTGTCCTGTTTTGTGGCCGTCCCCACGGCCGCGGGTAGGACGGCTTTTCTACGCGATGAGCGGAGAAAAGCCCTCCCCCTTCACATTGAGAAACACAGATTCCGTCCGAAAACCGAACAGAAGAATGTGCTTGCTCAATGTTTTGCTGCCGGGCCGCCGGCGGCAAAACCGCCCGACGGTAAACCCGTGCAGTGGGGACTGCTGCACAGGTTTTCCATAGAGCACAATTGTGCTAATTTTCGGCCGGTTTTTCAGGCGGTCTTAAAAAACGCAAACCGGCTGAAAAACCATCCGAAAACCCGTGCAGTGGGGACATGGCCTTAGGGTGCGTTCACACGGCTAAGGACAAAAACAGCTCTGTTTTTGCCTCTTATTTCAAGTGGTTTTTGGACTGTTTTGGGACTGTTTTTGTCCTGGTTTTCCCAGCGGTTTTTGGACTGTTTTTCAACCTCCAAAAACACACCCACTATAGGTCGGATTATTCTTCCCTTTTTTTGCAAAAACCGAAAAACCTCCCAAAAACCGCGTAAAAAAGCGCGCCAAAAAACGCCGGCTACGTTTTGAGCGGTTTACATTGACTCCAATGTTAATTTTCCGTATAGAAACGGGTCAGAAGAAGGTGCATGTTCAATGTTTTGATGTCCGCCAGCGGTCTGAAAAACCGCCCAGCGGAAAAACTATTCAGTAGGGACTGCAGGGCGGTTTTTCAATTGAAGTCTATGAGAGAGAGTTTGTTGCAGGTTTTCAGACGGTTCCTAAAACCGCAAGCCGTCGGAAAAACCGTCCAAAAACCTTTGCTGTGGGGAGATGCCCTTAAATTGCTTATTAAGTGTCAAATTAAAGGTATTATTGCCCCACATTAATTAGCTTTAAACATGTAGGCAAAGGTAAAGACTATTACCAAATAAATTGCTGTTCTGATTTCTTTCTTTCAGAGTTAGAGCAATTCTTATCTTTTGCTTGTGTACACAAGTTTCTCTAGTTACCACCCACCTCTTTCTGCTCCAGCAGCCCTTGCCAGGCTGGTGATGTCACTCCCTGCTGTTTCTTGTCAGCAGCACAGAGCTCTTTTATCTTTCTGACTGATAAACTTTAACCTTTTAGAGCGCTGTAGACCTGCGTCCTGCTGTTAAAACCACTCCACCACCTCTAAGAGGCTCAGCTAGGAATAGCAGAGCTAATATACGTATAACTGCTGTACAGCTGCCAATGGCCTGAAAAGGAAATGTGATGCTGAAGCTGGCTGTGAAGAGTAGGCTCTGTGAAAATCCCTTTCAGCTCTTAACAACTGCCCGCTGACTTCTGACAGCGGGCATTTCAGGTTGTTATTCTGCAGCAACATCTTTTGACATGGTCGTTCGTCTGCAGACATCGAGGTTTGCAGCTCCCGACGCTGGAGCAGCGCTGAGAACAGAGCTGTACTTCATAGACCTGCTCGCAGTGCAACCTCTGCAAGCACTGGGAAGTGGGGGAAACCTCTGCCCCGGGCGCTTAACCCTTTGATTGCCGTGGTCAGTGGCCACAGCATAATGAAAGGGCTTTCCACTGCTTTGTCGGGTGATCGGGAGTCCGGTGACCAGACAGAGCCCGGGGAGTGGCTGCACAGTCAGCCTTGGGGTCCTAGAGTAGCCCCAGGGCTTTCTGTGTAAGAAGCCAGCGATCAGGGCAGACTGTGTGCTGCCCTGATTGCTGCCTGTATCAAACTGACACAGATTATAATGTATAAGCATATATGAATATGCATATTAGGTATTTACATGACTGTAATAACCTGTAGAATTAATCTAACAAGTTATTAAGCTTGAAATGTGGATGGTGTAAAAAAATTGTAGAAAATCGGAAAACTTTTTTTTTTTTTAATTTTTTTTATAAATGACCCTAAACTATTCCCCTAAAAAAGTTAAACTTGTCCCAAATCAAGCAAGGACTCATAAAACTGCGTCATTGAAAAAATAAAAAAAATTACGACTGTTAAAACACAAGGAGGCAAAAACTAAAAAAATGTGCTAGTCATTAAGTACTTTTCAGGAGTTCGGGTTAAGCTCCTATCTAAATAGTCTTTCTAAAAATTTCTACCATTTGCTACTTAGGAATTTATGCAAGTCTATCACGTGGATGACTGTCATGCAGAATAACAAACAAATTCATCACAGCACCACTTTGGCTTCTGATATCTTTCTGCTCTCCCCTTCCTTCCATTAGTGTTAGAGATAGCAGTTGGGAAGACAGGAATTTTATGTGGCAGACAGAGTAAGAAAGCATCCAAGGAAGGCAGCTCACACAAGCTGTAAACAGAGGGATCGCATAAATAAGGTAATTTACAGGTGAAAAATCACTTAGGCTGTGTACAAGTGTAGAGAGACAGCAGAGCACCCACAAAAACCCTAGCCTTCTAAAAAAATATACAGAGCTCAAATCTAACATTTATCACTAACCACTTGCAAACAGTCTGAAATTAGGAGCCAACTGTTAAGTTAATATCAATGGATCTGAAATTGAACGACGGAATGAAGATTGCAGACTGACTTTTTCACTCAAAATAACCACAGACATATGTAGAATGACTTTTTTTTTATGTCAAAGTATTTTTCAAGTGAATCTGTCTACAATTTTTACTAACGCCATTAATCACTTAAGTTGCAAATCTGACATTTGTCACTGTATCGGGGAATAACTTTTTAATAGTGTTACCTGTTCATGTGAATTTTAGAATTTTTTCTCATGACACATTATACTTTAAGTTAGCAATTATTTTTTGTCAAAACAATCCATGTTTATTTGTGAAAAATATCACAATGGATGATAATTGGGAAATGCAAATCAATATGGATTCCCCAGTTCCTGACATTTTTAGAGATATCCCATATGTGGCCCTAGTGTACTATTTGACTCAACCACAAGTCTCCGAGTAGGAGCAGCACCTACTGGATTTTTGGGTCTCATTTCATTAGGATATATTTTAGGCACCATTCCAGGTTTGTGGATACCCTAAGGTGCTAAAGCTTAAAAACTCCCCTAAAAAGACCTTATTTGGAAAACTGCACCCCTTAAGGAATATAACCGGGGGTGCAATGAGTATATCGACCCCTAGGAGTTTCAGAATTTTTTTTACATTAGACTGTGAAATTAAAAATTTTTATTTTTTAATCTGAAAATGTTTAATTTTTACAAAGAATCCTGGAAAAATGTATGACACTATTTCTTCCAAGTTCGACAATCCCTATATGTGGGTGTAAACTGCTGTTTGGGTGCAAAGCAGGACATCAAAGGGAGGAAGCAATATTTGACTTTTGGAAGGCAGATTTTGGTGGGTGCCATGTTGCATTTGCAAAGCCCACAATGTACCAGAACAGGCGAAACCTTAGAGAAGTTGCCCCATTTTGGATTCAACACCCCTCAGGGACTTCATCTGGGGGTGTATTTTGCAACTCTGGTGCACAGGTGTTCCACAGTTTTTTTTAGCTTAGGGCCATGAAAATTAAAAAAAAATTGGGTGAGCAATACTTCCTTTTTTTTTTTTTACAATTACCATAATACATGTGCCCCATAGTTCCTTTTTCTAGTTGGTGTCTTGATGCTATCTAGCACCAGTATGTGGGTTCTCAAACATATGGTGCTACTATCCACCCCGTTAACTATTACTGCTTATGCTGCTGTTTCAGTTTCCAGTCACTGGGTGTTGATGGTCTATTTCGTTTTGCTATGTGACTCTATTAATTTGATGGGTTAGGGAGGGTTTACAGCCAAGAAACAAGGATACTTCCTTTCCCTGCAGTCAGTTCTCATTTCATTACCATATAGCGTGTGTTGAAAGCCATTAATTCTTTCAAATCTTAGGACACTCTCTTTGGAGATACTTCACTCTGAAGAGTTGTATCAACTTATTCTCTACAGATGGAAAACAAATAAAAATGACCTAGTATTGAGAAAACACCAAAAACTTATGGTTTTCCACCCGTACTTTAAGCTACTTACAAGACATCAGAGCAGAAACCACCCATTAAGATAATGAGATACTAAGAGCAAGAACACCAGATTGTGCCTCACGGCTCTCCAACCAGACTTGAGTTTTGCTCTCAGCTTTTGGCAATCTTGCTTCTGCTGTCTTTAATGATGTTCAGTTTTATTTCTGACGTCTTGTAAATAGATTGAAGCATTTGTGAAGAACCGTGAGTTTTGAGGAGTTTCAACAATGGAGGCCATTTCTTTTTGTCTTCCCTCACAGAGAGTACAGTAATAAAACTCTTTAGAAAGGTGAAGTATCCCAGTGGCAATGATGTTGCTTGAGTAGTGTTACTGATCCACGGAATATTTCTATCCTTAGGATTACAAATACAGCTTTAACATCTCTCTCACCTCGAAAGCTGTGATTTTCGCTTATGCTTCGGAGCAGCACAAAGCAATACTGTCTTTTGGATTTATTGGGAGAGAAGCTAACCTACTTCTTTTAGTTTCTTGGCATGCCCCTGCAAAAATGAAGACTTTGACACATTTATATTTGCTTGTGCTTCTATTGTATATCTCTCTTAGTTTTCACTGTTACAAATAAATTTAATTTTAGAGCAAATTGTAAGCCTAACATCAATGTCATAGTAAAGGTTCCTAATGACTTGGGAATCACTCTCATTTCCAAAGCATGCTTGTACTTTTGGGGGACTTTAGTCCCTTTTTCAGCGAATTGGAACATTTTATGGGAGTTAAACCTTCAACAATGACATATTAATGCTGTATCCAAAAGAAAATAATTTTAATTATTGCTGGTTCCTTTAGGTTACCTCCTCCCACCATCCATAGACTTCAATAGGCAGCATGTAACCTGATCCCTCAGTGAGCTGATAATTAGTTTTGTCCCTCATGATAGATTTTAGATGTTTTTTCACAGTTGATTGATGAGTTTAGAAAAAAAGGTTCATGCAGGAAGAAAGAGTCCTTTTTCTTCAATAAAATGTATTAAAGAGTAGGAAAGGGGAGCTTGTTGTCCTATTGTACAGAGCACATATAAAATACTGAGGTCTGTTGAGGAGACCTGGGCCACAAAATGACATTAGGAAGATAGAATACGTCCAAAAACTGGGTAAAATTGTAGAATGTCTTAACCACAAAACCTATCAGGAAAGACTTAAAGAACTTTATTTGTATAGAATGGTGAAAAGAAGGGAAGAGGAGGGAATAATCAAAAACCTTTACATTTGTTACAGACGGGGAGAAGAAAAAGAGGAAGCATGATGGAAACCTTTACATATATCACAAGAGGAAACCAGGGAAAGTGGGGCATGGTGAAAACCTTAACATAAGATACAGGAGGAAAGAAGGAAAAGGGGGTGGATGACCAACATTTTTACTCATGTTAAAGGTTTAAGTACGGTTCAAGTAAAATCTTTAATAGGAAACTAAACAGAAGAACAAGAAGGATACAATTGGCTGGGCCATTGTAAATTTAGCACTTCTCCCTCTTTGTTTCCCCCAGGCACCCTCTTAGATTGTAAGCTCTTGCGAGCAGGGCCCTCACACCTTGTGTCTCACCTGTAAGTAGCGTTCAACTGTGTAATGTCTGTTTTTGTCTGAATTATTACCCTCTACATGGTTTAAAGTGGCTGCAGAAATTGTTGGCGCTATATAAATAAAGATTATTATTATTATTATTACAATTAGAACTGCCTTGTCCATTGAACTTACTAGACAGTTCCTCCACCAACAGAGGGGTCTCAGGCAGATGGAGGTATGGTAATATTTTTTCTTTGCACAAGAGTGTTATTTGGCAAACATGTACAAACCATTTATAGGTCTCAGACTTTTTTTTTTTTACATAAGATGCATCGTTTTAGATAAATACATCTTTATAGACTTTGGGCACTCCACAGTTTTGAAGACAATTGCAGAAGCCCGGCTTTCAATCACCGCTGGGCTCCTGCAGCGACTGTGTGAGCACAACTCCTGTGTCTGCACGATCTCCATGATATTCCAGGACATCATGGTGCATTTAAGGGTTAAACACTGAATGTATGAATTGTATCTAAAAGCAATATACTTATATTACATATGAAAATCAGATACTTTTAGCAAACATTTTTGATCAAAAATGTGAGGGCATAACCAACTACAACAGGTAGGTCCTAGTTTAGATGTTGACCTACCCCACACAAACAATTTCACCCTCCTCAGGAGCTCTCCATACTTTTTTGGGATGAGGGTCCCTGCTATACTGCTGTTCTTATTAAAATCAGCAGTTTTTTGGTGGTGGTCTCCTGCAGGAAAACTGGGCATGATTGGATGTGCTTAAGGTTTAGGTTTAGATTTGTGGCCTGGAGCTATATCGTACGGGGGCATAGGTATGGCAGAAGCTGTTGTGAGTTTATGTTTGGCATCTTGGGCAAAGCCATGTGCAGCGATTTGCCGGGAAGCCCATAATGCTGATAAAACAGTCCTGAAACCATCTAAAATTATCTAGGGGCAAAAATCAGAAGCCGCGTCAGTTTATGGATACGCCAGTTAATGTTTGGAAAATCCACAGTAAGAATGTAGACCTGTCTGGATAAACATATATCTATCCTAAGATACAAACAAAAAGAAAATAATACAAGGGCCAACTGGATGGTTCATGGGCCTTTTCCCTGCTTCTATGTTTAAACCACACCACTGCAACACAATGGGGTAGATTTATCAATAGTGCTAGACTAGACAGTCTAACAATGCACCACAATTATCATAGTGTTGATAAATCTGGTGCAGGTTAGAACTGTCTAGTCTAAGTTTGTACCATCTTTAAGTTGGCTTACTTTTATACCAGAATTTGGTCGCAGATTCTGGCGCATTTTAAAAATCACATTTAAGTCCCACCCCTTTTTACGAAGCCACCCCCCTTTGTCGGCCGAGGTGCAGAAGCGTCTGACACTGTCTAAAACACATAGTAAATGTGGCGAAAAGCTGTTTTTTGGCACAAATTGAGACAGAATTCTTGCGCAACTGCTTTGATAAATCTGCCCCAATAAGTCTTCAGAAACTTGTGGTACTAGCTAAAGCTTCTTCTTCCTTCTGTAACAAATTCTTAATATATTCACAACTAGTTTTTCACTTTGTATTTGGGGGCAGAGTGGGGGGAGTTTGCTCTGATCCAAATTTTGCCAGTGATGGCATGAAAATCATGTAAATACTCACCAGCCCTTTTCCGTCCCCAAAAAAAGGTATGCAGTTATTAAATGATACACTTCCCTTTTCTGGTCTAGACAAGGCATTGTCATTGGTTGCCAACCCCGGCAAAATTCAGATCATGCTGAATTGGCCCTTTCTGAATTCAAGGCACAGCACTATCCACAGCATATTTTTAAATTACAGTTAATGTGTTTGTTATGTATAGTCCTAATTTCCAGAAAAAAAGTAGCAAATTATGTTGTTCTAAAAACGATCATTGAAAAAAGAAGTGGAGCCCTTGAAATGTTGCATGCACAATCGAGTATGGACTCTGAATCCCTTGGGACTCTTCAGCATACTTCATTTATAATTTACTCTAATATAAAAATTTGGGCCTTATGTATGAAAACTGTCTAGCAGTAAGACTGTCTTTGTTGCCCATAGCAACCAATCAGAGCTCATAGCAACCAATCAGAGCTCAGCTTTTATCTTTCCAGAGTGTATAAGAAACAACAGCTGAGCTCTGATTGGTTGCTATGAGCAACAAGGACAGTCTTACTGTATGTTTTCATACATAAGGTCCATTATGTACATAGTAATTTTGACTATGGCATAGTGAGCAAGATAAGTGTAATTTAAGCACATACTAATATAAAAGTGGGTCATGGATATATTAAAGTCTTCTCTGTCTGACAGAGAAGACTTTAATATATCCATGACCCACTTTTATATACATATGTAAAGTTTGCTGTAAGTACAATGCCTATTTAATACATGTGGCTCTAATGTAATATAGTTTATTATTAGCAAGAGGAAAAGGAAATTAAATGCTATTACTCAGAGCACTGAGGATTTAAAATCAAATGAGGAACCATTTAAAAGTATACAAGAGTTTCAGGAGCTCACACTAAAGTGAAAAAAACAATTATTAATAGTTTATAATTACATTAAATGTAAAAGATATACAAACAGATACGAGAAATTACTAGAGGATTGTAAAATAAAAAAGTAATGCAATGGATCAATGAAAATCAAACAAATTGAATGCATCATCAAAGTCTGAAATTATTTACTGTGAGAGTGATGAGACTATGGAACTTGTTACCATAAGAGGTTGTGATGTTAGATTAATTAAAGAAGTTCCAGAAGGGGTTAGATGCCTTTTTAAAAAAAAAATCTAAGGTTACAGGTTATAGACACTAGGGGCGACATGTATGACGGCATCGCTATGAGTAAGGGCCCAATATATTTGCCCGAAACGCGTTAGCGTTGTTTTACACCCGTGTTGTCATCAGGGCATCCATTGCCATTTTGCTGTACACTGCCTGTGTCAGAATGCTTTTAGTTTTTTTTCTATTTTTCAATAAACGTATGCTGATTTTATTTTACTGGATGGTGCTGGATTCACTACCTCTCTCTAAGCATCTTGCCGTTACTTGGACAGACATCCGTGCACCTACAACTCTAGCAGGAGCTGGCTACATCACACTTCCTATCATGACGGCATTTACGCCTGTTTTCTGGCGTATACTGCGCCTCACCGGCCCGAATCCGCTGTCGGACGCAGGGATTCAGTGTTAGGCGCAGCCTTCGCCACTTTCAGCTGCGCCCCGCATGAAGGGGCGGGCAATGGGTGCAGTGTAGACGTTACGGGGCGGGACGCGGCGCGCTCGAAAACTCCGAGGCATGTACGATCGCGAGTCGGTAAAGCGAGGCGCAGTGCAGCGCTCGGCAGCTCTGACAGGCAGACCTGGTTGATTCTGGTCTAAATGATCCGGCGGAGGCGAAGTGAAGCGAGAACGGAACATGAGAGGAAACATAGAAGATCGCAACAGAAATCTCGGCGCTCAGCTCTGTGCGGCATGGAGTATGATTCCCAAAAAAAAACGCCTTTATTAGGTGTAAAACATTATCAGAAAAAGAGCTCAAACCTAATAAAAAAAATTATATAAATAAAATCACTTTCCAAAAATCTAGAACTGCGCTACATCGGGAATTGGGATCTTGGAAATTGCCGGGAAATACAGTAATTCAAATTCTGTAAGCTATTCTCATTGGTCGGCAGAAATCAGCCAATCAGAATAGGAGCGACAGTGAACCATTAAAACCTATGGAGAAGTATGGACCAATCAAAATCAAAGGCGGGACAGTTCAAAATACAGTAAAAATGCAGAAAAGAGCTGATTGGTTGAGCTAGCGGGGGCTTGGCAATCCCAGCCAATCAGAATAGGAGCGACAGGGACCCATTATAACCTATGGAGAAGTTAGAACCAATCAAAATCAAAGGCGGACGGTTCAAAATACAGTAAAAATGCAGAAAAGAGCTGATTGGTTGAACTAGCGGGGGCTTGGCTATCTCGGCCAATCAGAGAGCGAGCTACTTGTCCCATTGTAGTCTATGGACAGATTGGGGCAATGCAATCTCGGCTCTCAGCACCGTGCGGCATGGAGTATGATAAAAAAAAAATCATTTTTATTAGTTGTAAAATATGATCTGAAAAAGAGCTGAAACCTTCTATAAACATAAATCAATTAAATCCCGAATAACGCATTTGTCGCCGAGACCAGCGCTACATAAGGAATTGGGATATAGAGAATTGCCAGGAAATACAGTAATTCAAATTCTTTAAGCTCTTCTCATTGGTCGACATAAACCAGCCAATCAGAATAGGAACGACAGTGAACCATTAAAACCTATGGAGAAGTATGAACCAATCAAATTCAAAGGCGGGACAGTTCAAAATACATTAAAAATGCAGAAAAGAGCTGATTGGTTGAGCTAGTGGGGGCTTGGCTATCCCGGCCAATCAGAGTACGAGCTACTTTCTCATAGAGTTCTATGGGGAAAAGAAATGCAGAGCGAGCTCTGTTTGTGATTGGCTAACTTAAAAGAGGCGTGGTTATTTGGACCAATGGGAGAGCGAGCGACACTCTTATGGGTTTTCTAATGCCATCTGGAATAAAACTGTACATGGCCGAAATCAAATGATAAGACTACAGAAGTTGTACCGATGTGTATAAAAGTGACTTTCTTCTTGCCACTCTTCCATAAAGGCCGTATTTGTGGAATACACGACTAATAGTTGTCCTGTGGTCAGATTCTCCCAAGTGAGTTGGTGATCTCTGCAGCTCCTCTACAGTGATTTTGGGCCTCTTGGCTACTTCTCTAACTAATGCTCACTTTGTCTGGGCTTCAGTTTATGTGGTAGGTTAGCAGTTGTGCCATACTCGTTCCATTTATGTATGATGGATTTAACAGTCCTCACTGAGCTGTTCAGAGCTTTCGCTATTTTTTTAAAACCTAACCCTGCAATACACTTTGATACATCTTTGTTCCTAAACTGTCTGGTGTGTTCTTGGTTTTCATGATACTGTTTGTTCACTAACATTCTCTAACAAACCTCTGACACCTTCACAAAACAGCTGTAGCTATACTGAGAATAAATTACATATAGATGTCCTCGATTTATTAGTTAGCTGACTTCTAAAGGCAATTGGTCACACTGATTATTATTTAAAGGTATAAGAGTACAGAGGGCTGAATACATATGCACGTCACACTTTTCAGTTTTTAAATTTGCAAAAATATAATTTCTTTTACACTTTACAAATACTTGCTACTTTGTGTTGCTCTATCACCTAAAATATATACATTTAAGTTTGTGGCTGTAACATTTAAAAATGAGGAACAGTTCAAGGAATACTTTTGCAACGCACAATAAAGGGGTTTGAATACACAGTAGGTTTATAAGCAGACTCGACAGACCTATGTCTTTTTCTTACCTTATCTATTATCTTACTATAAAGTGCTTTACTCAAATTTGAACTGTAACTAATTTTCTTAACCCACATCTTCCACCTTTGTAGAAAGACTTAATAATGGAACAAGTCAGATGTATGTATCCACTAAACACCAGTGATTTAGGAGGTTTGTCACTACTTTATGCTTCCATATGGCAGAGAAATGTATGGGCTTTTGTGTAATCTGGACACTTATTTACCACTAAAAATGTATTCTTGGATTTCTGGCACGTGTTCCATTCTGAGAATGAAGGGGTTGAACAGATAATTATGTTGAAAAGGATTGACATTAGGTTTGTAAACTCCAGTCTGTAGGACCTTCTTATCAGTATTATGGCGTTTATTGATTTCACAATCACAATTTACAGTGGTATGATGAGATATCTACTGGGATAAATTGAATGAAAACTGTTCATTGATTTCGGTGAACCATGGTGAGTTAATTATATCAGTAATGGTTTGGTAATCTTATATATGGGCACTTGTACCTCAAAACAAATTTCAAAAGCATCAACGTTTTTTGAGTTTTTAGCACAGATGCAGCAGAGTATAATAAAGTACAACAAAGTATACCTATACAATGTTTGTTGCCATCTCCCAGTCACATCTCAAAGAGTATTGGGTAATGCAACTACATATCATCCTGCCTTGCTCCTTGTTTGGTTTCCTGTCGTGTATCCTGTTCTGCATTTTGTCTTGCTCCAGTGCTGTGTCTAGTTTGTACCTAGTATGAATCTTGACCCCTGTTAGGCCTTCCTATTTGGCATCTACCAGGTCTCTTAGTCTATAAGAACGAAACGAAACTGAGCGTATAGGGTAAAACATAATCTTTATTTCTACAAGTTTAAATAGAATAATCATGCAAAACAGTATGTGTCCATAAAAATCCAAGAAAAAATGGGTGGACAGGGTCAAAACCCGGAACCTTTAAAAAAATATATTTAAATTTTTCAATAAATTTAGAAAATAAAATCACCAAGAGGTTTTCAGAATGGGTTCCCTGCGGCTACCCC
The DNA here is from genome assembly GCA_025379985.1 of Phyllomedusa bahiana. Taxonomy (NCBI): domain Eukaryota; kingdom Metazoa; phylum Chordata; class Amphibia; order Anura; family Hylidae; genus Phyllomedusa; species Phyllomedusa bahiana. The sequence continues at coordinate 90,634 of JAODAL010007560.1, forward strand.
CACCCCCGGGGGAATTTTCCCTTAAATAATTACATAGGTATCAAAAACCCAAATAGCCAGAGAGAAACAGAGTTACAAATGTTTTAAAAATAGACAAAAAATTTTACCCCGTATTTTAAACCCTGTCCAACCCCCCACCCCCCGGGCTCTTAGTTTTGTTCTGACGTAAAGTTCTCTTTTTAAAATTCCTTTTTGTCCCTTTTCTGTTTTTGTTTTTCTTCCTTGTTATGTCCTCCTTTTTGTGCCTATTTTGGGTATTTTAACCTCGTTCCTCTTTTTTGGTCCCTGGTTTGGGGTTCCCCCCATCTTAGTCTTTGCCCCTTATCCCAGGGGCCTTTTTCTTTTTATCCAGCTTTGTTTTCCCAGTTTTTCCCCTTAATTTTGCCGCCGAAACCCCATTACCCTTTTCTTTTTTGGCTCACCCCTTTTTTTGGGCAGCCCCAAACCACTTTCCGGGGGACTACTCTAAAGTCGCACCTGGCGGCCATCGGTGATAAGCCATCCTTACCATCTGAAGCTCCGTGAAGAACCTGGTGGGTGCTTAGTTATACTCCTCGGAGCAGGCCCAGTGGTGGCATACTGGATCCACTACTCGCTGATATCTGCCTGTGACAAATCAGTAATTGGTTTCCATAAAATGTTGTTCCTATTCCCAAAAGAATTTAAGGGAATAATAACTTTTAAATTATTAAAAAAAATTAAAAAATCAAACACCCTCCAACCTTTAAAATTTTGGGTTGCCCTTTTTTTGGGCCCACAGAGGAGCAGGGCAAACCTCTGGTAGGCCCGTAGGCATGGCAAATTTTGGGGTTTTCTTTTCAGTTGAAAAAACTTTGGGAAAAAGAAGACAGTAAGTAAGGACAGAAAGAAAAGGCATGTGGCCCTAATCACTTCCCCTGGGGACCCCAGAAAATTTAAAACGCTATTTTGGTTTAGCACCGAAATCTTCTCAATTGGGGGTCCCAGGAAAACATCTCCAAATGGTGGGCCCCCGGAATCATTCAACTATTTGGGGCCCCCGGGAAACATCTCCACTGGTGAGCCCCTGGAATCATCTCCACTGGTGGAGCCAAAGGAAATTTTCTCCCTGGTGGGGAACCCCGGAATCATTTTCCATTGGTGGCTGCAAAGGGAAACATCTCCACCCTGCCCCCCAGGAATCATCTCCACCGGTTTCAACCCCCCGGGAAACATCTCCCCGGGGCCCCCAAAGGAAAAACTCCACCGGTGGCCCCAGGAATCTTTTTCCATGGGGGGCCCCAGGAAAATCTCCAAAAGGGGGGCCCCCCGGAATCTTTTCCAAAGGTGGCCCCAGGAACCAAACTTTCCGTGGTGGGCCCCCCGGGAAACCCCTCCACCATACACCCCATTTTGACATGGCTGCAAATAATCAATTTTCAAAAAGACTTTATTTAAATTTTTATTTAATTTTATATAAATATTTATAATTATATTTTAAAGTTAAAATATATTTTTTAAATAATATATATATAATCACTCCCCGGGGCCACTTTATTGGGGTAAAACCAGTCCAACTGCTCTTTAAACCCACTTAATTTCTAATACCAATCCCCTTGGCGGAAAATTCAGTGCATTTTGGGCATGTAGCCTTTTCCCAAGACAATCTCCTCCAGTTCAAACCGAGCATCATAGGGGGAAAAAGGGTGATTTGAGTGCCTGAAAACGTGGAAATGGTTGTTGGGGGGGCCAGAAGGGCGGGGTCTGAGTATTTCAGAAACTTGATCCCCGGGAATTTTCACCCCACAACCTTCTCTAGGGTTTAAGAAAATTTTGTAAAAAAGAAAAAACACCCCAGTGAGGGCAGTCCGGGGGGGGAAATTGCCCTTGTTGATGCCAGGGGTCAAAGGAAATTGGGGCAGCTGGTTCGAGCTGATAGAAAGGCAACAGTGATTTCAAATAGCCCCCCGATAAAACCCAAAGGGTAGGCAGAAGACATCCCCGAACGCACATTTACGGCAAAATTTTGGGGAAAGAGGGGCTACAGCAGCAAAGAAACCAAAAACCGGGTTTTTTTTGGTCCACCCCCTTTCAAGCTAAAAAGGAAACTGAGGCCCCCAATTTGGGCCCAAGATACAAAATTTGGGGACAGAAAGAAGTTTGGGAAAAAACTTTTCCCTGGTCTGTTGAGTCCCCGATTTCTGCTGGGGACATTCGGGGGTTTGGGTCAGAATTTGGCGTCAAAAACCCATAAAAGCATGGTTTTTTCCACCCTCCCTTGAAATAAAAAGGTTCAGGTGGGTGGGGGGTGGTGCCCGGGTTTTGGGGGAAATATTTTCTTGGCACTTTTTGGCCCCCCTTTTGGAAACCAAATTTTTAAAGCATTCGTTGAAAACACCTTGGGGAATCTATGCCACAAAGGGAATTGGGGGCGTTCTAAAGGAAAGGGGGGGGCCCCAACCCCGGTTAATAGAATGGTGAACCCAAATTTAAAGGGGCCCTTTTAAAGTGTTTATAAAAACAAAACAAAATTACAAACATTAAAAAAACATTCATCAAAAAAACCAAAAAAAACAAACTCCCATTTTACTATTTCTGTATTTTTATGTTTTTATGAATAATTTTTAAAAGCGCATGTTTTTTTTTAAATTTTTAAAAAATTTCCAAAAGTTGTGTGGGAAAAAATACAAAGAAGTGAGTCTAATAACAAGGAGGAGGGGTGGAGGTGGGAGGGGGTTAGGTGATTTTTTTAAAATGTTGATTTCCCTGAAGCTTTAAATGAGCTGCATCAATGGGGGACCCATATCTATATTTGTGTTGGGGGATCAGAGGCAATAGTTACTGACTGTAGGAAGTTGTGGTTTGTCGTTATACAATAAATGTGGGGGCTTTACTGGTTTACATTTCATCTTTCCCTTTCCCGATAATATTTATAACATTTTCAAAAACTATAATAATTTTCCTAATTGTTTTTCCCCCCCAAAAAGGGTTAAAAGTTTTGTTTAAATTTCCCCTCTTTGTATTCACAGGGTTACATTATAATTTTCAGAGCAACACTAATTCGTTCAAAGTTTGAGGGCTCATGTCTCCCGGGGTTCTCTAGAAATTCCCAAAATTTCTGTGGGAGTATTTTAAGGTTTTATTCGTGCATAATGATTTACGGTGCCCGAGGGAAAAATTTCCCCGTTTTGTTCAACCCAATATAATGCAAAGGGAAAAAACGAATTAATCCCCCAGCTTTCAAAAGGGGAAGAGTTCAAGTCAGTTTAAAAGCTAGGCTAGAAGGTAAGGGAGCCAGATCCAAACAATAGCACTAATCTGCCTTTTACAGTCACCCTATCGTCCCCGCATTTAAAAGACCAAATTTTTTACAGTGGGGGCAGCCCATTTTTCGTTTCTAAATATTTTTAATCAATGAACAATTTTACTTTCCCAAAAAAATATTAATACAGTGCAAGTCATGGTTAAAAGGCCCCAGACAAAATCCGAAAACCCTTAGTAAACCAAAAATAGTCCTATGCTGGAGTAACAGGAACCTACTGTTTGGGTAGTTTAGCAAGTAGAGGTTCACAAAAAATGCGATGCAAAAGTGAAAAATATCCCTTTTGTGCAACCCACGCAGGGTGCATGGGAGCCCCGAAGTGGGGGCCCCATTCTTTGGTTTTAAAAACGGGAATTTTCACAGTAAGGTTGAATTTAATGTCAGGGGCTAACCAATAACTCTTTTGGTTTACAAATTTTGTTTGGGTTGGCTGAACACAATCATTTAAAGATAAACTATTTAACCCGAAGGAGCCCAATGCTATGGGTGGGTCTCTGCCACCTTTTGTTTACCCCCCGATCCCACAAGATTTAAAACTGTACATCACCCCTTGCTTTTGGAGTCCTTTAAAAATGATGATAAGGCCCCCTAAACTCCACATCAAGGGATAACGTAGGATAACTGAAGGAGAAGGATTGGAGGGGGGTACATCCACATTGAACTGGGCTTACTTCTCCAAAGATGTTTGGGGGCAAAATCCCTAAAAGTTCAATTAAAAAAATTTTTGTACCAAAAAAGAAAAATAAGGGAAAGGGCGGGGGCACCCCTTTAAAAATTGGTTTTATTTTGTTTTTGTCTTGTTCAATTTTATAAAAAATTAAAACGTTTTAATTTTTATCTATCTAATTTAAAATATCTAACTATCTATTTTTATCTATCTATTTTAAACTATCTGTTTTGTCTGTCTGTCTGTCTGTCAGTCTGTTTGTGTTTGTATATATATAAATTTTATTTTATTTTATTTTAATATATATATACACCACCCCACAGGGATAAACACAAAAAATATATAAACTGAAAAATGCAACACTCCTAAAAAAAGAGATCACGGGGGCCCCGATTTCCCGTCCCCAACAAAAAAATCAAATAGATAAAGCAAAAAAAATTTCGCACCAAAATAAAGTAGAGGAAAACTTTATTCACCCCCTTTTGACCCCCAACTTTCCACCTCTGTTAAGAGCACATCTCAAGCAAAGTTCATCAGTTTTCTTCTTTCCTTTTGGGGGTGGGTGTACTTTCTTTTATAGATAGATAGATAGATAGATAGATAGATAGATAAAACCAAAAAAAGTCCCCAGTGTTTTTTCATGTCCCGACAAATATTATCAGAATTGTTTTTGCACCCCTTTAAAAAACCCAAAAAAACAGAGATTGATATGAGCTGGCTACATGTGATTTTAGAAGCTGACATAGAAGATAAGCACCTGGATTATGTGTGTAGACACCTTCACAATGCTGATAGGCAAATTACTACCAGGCAAATAAAAAAGGGAAAGCAGGGGAATTAAATAAGGGCATCAGCGTCGGTTATTAATAAATAAAAATATGAAAAACAAAAAAAAAGAGTCTTTAAAAACACATTTAAAATTTTTTTTAAAATCAGCATAAAAGAATTAAAAAACAGCAATTTTTACCAAATTCTGATAATGGTCTAAGTTTAAACCCTGCATGACATTTGGGAAAGCATAAAAAAAAAAAACGGAGGGTCAAAATATGGTTCCATCCCAGTTACGGGGTCAGTTTTTACAAAAAAAGACCTATCCTTTCCAATGATTTTGGTTGGAGTTTCATTTTAGTTTTTTTGGGGCGGTTTTTGGGGGCCCAAAAAAGGGCTTAAAAAGAAAAGAGAAATAAAGAAAAAACCCCCAAAAAAAAATTTTAAAGGGGAAACTGGGCACTAATTTTTTTTTAAATTATTAAAAGAAACCCCCTTTATCCCTATTCTTTTCCTTCCCCCCGTGGTTTTATTTCCCCATTTTAGAATTCTCTATTTGGCCATCTAATTTTTGATTGGGCTCAGTTTTTTTGTCCCCTATTGAGCTGGGGGGACGGGCCCACAAATGGGGGTGTTTTATAAGGGAAGTAAAAGCCCCCTTTTTTTAAATGTGGTTTTTTTTTTTTAAATTGTCCGTGTGGGACTCGCAAAACATGAGGGGCCGTTTTGACGCCGGTTGGAGCTTGCGTATTTGGGGGCACGGTACCAACTAATACCCATATTTAAAATTTTTCCCTATGACATTTTTTATCTGCCCAAAAGGCGGGAGCTAAATGACTACATTTAAATTTTTTTTTTGTGCATACCCAAGGGCTGGGGAGCCCCCCTAACTTTAAATGTAGTATGGGCGTCAAAAAGAGACTTAACCCCTGGTGCACCACAAAAAGTTTTCACTCTTTATTGCTTTATCTATATGCAATTGTAAAAACCGGGAGCCACCCCCCTCATGCCCCGGGGTGTGCGGGTTTGTTTTAAAGGGTATTTTTTTTCATTTTTACAGTCTCTCCATGCATTAACTGTGGTTTTTTTCTGCAATTTGGGGAACAGGGACAATAATGTGAGTCTTTTTAAATTTTTCCCTTAGTAGTGGGGCTTTGAGTTTATTCAGCAATCGGGTGCACCTGCCAGTTTTCCCAGGGAAAAAAAAGCTAGATGCCCGGGCCCCGGGGTTTGCTTTGTCCACAATTTAGCTGTTAACAGGGCCCACAATGGTGGTGTTTTTCAATAATGTTCCCTTTTCTGTGTGTGTCTTTTTTATATGATTATGGGGAAGACATTCTTGCTTGCACTGCTTTAACAGCAGTCAGAGAGGTACTTTACAGCAGCTTCTTGCACATAGGATTCTAAAGACAGATTCTGTCCCATAGACGTCTATAGGAGAGTTTTCACTGTGACCGGAGGGGAGAGGGGGAGCTGTGACATCTCCTCTTGTGACTGGTGGATTCTGTGTTATCTGTACACATTGGTGTCCTCCTTTCAGTTTGACCCTGCTTTTACTGATAATGAGCAGACACTGCTGAAAAGCTCTCTAAACAGAGCAGGAAGTGTCAGACGATTATTAGGCTTAGTGGCCAAAGTGAAAACTGTAGGACTTAAGAATTATTAACAAAATACTGAAAGTGATATGAAAAATTTAAAAAAAACATAACCAAAAATTCCTAAAAAATGTGTTTAACATAAAAATGTGAATTAAACAGTAAGTAATGTTTTGATGACACATTCCCTTGAAATGGGAAATCTACGGCATAGTTAAATGTGGAACAGATTTTTCCACAATGGCATTGAAAGTGACAATGTGGAAAAAAAGAAGCAACATGTTATTTGATTAATTTGAAATCCGCTCAGATTGCTTCTTGGGCAGCTGAGATGGGGATTATACTCATTGAAATATGTGTCCAAAACAGCAGCAAAATCCGCCGCCACAAGGTAAGAAACCACAGCCAAAATCCATAGATATTATTGGGGGATCTGTGTCATGGATATTATGATGGATTGCTCAGAAGGAAACATGAGCGAATACTGTTATACTCCTTATCCCTAGATTCACTTCTGACTTTGCCTCAAAAATCTGCATCTCAAACTGCAATGAAAAATTCATGAGTGTTTTTAGAAGAATTTCTAAGACGGGAAAAGCTCATTTATATCCGGCTTCTTTTACACTGGTCGATAATAGACCGATAAGAGCTGTTCTAGTTCTGAAATGAAGCATAAATCAGAACAGCAATGTATTTGGTAATAGTCTTTATCAATAAAATGGTAAAACCCCTTTAATACTTTGGAATCACTGGCCAGAGGAGAGCTTATCCTTTTAGCTCCGGGGGACAATTTTATCTTTGGTAAAACTTTCCCCATAACAGGGTTGGCTTTAAAGAATCCCCCAATGTTTTAAATTTGGGCGGGCTTTTTGTAAGGGCCCAAAACATCTCGGGGTACTCACACTGAAAAAGGCAGAAAACCGTTTTAAAAAAGGGGTACTGCCCCCCTAGGGTTTACCCCAATAAACAGGCAAAAATTTTAAACTCGTCAAATTCTCCCAATTGTTGGGGAAAATTATTACCCGCCCAAAGTTAAATCGGAAAGGGTAAAAAACGTTGATCGGTTTTTTTTAGATCACGTGAAAATTTTAAAGGTTTAAAAACTGTGCAAAAATCAAAAAAATTTGGGCGCTTTCCTGTCATTTTGGGGGCCAGCAAATCAGTTTACAGAATAGAGCGGGGGTGAAAAGGGTGTGGCGACGTCATGACGGGATTTGAAATGTTTTGCGATTGTTTGGAAAAATTTCACATACCCCGTTTTAAAAATAAAACCGGGCCCTTTTCCCTTTTTTCAAATCAGGTCTGTCAGGGGTCCATAGCAGTAGGACGAGCGCCCGGGCCTCGGGGTTTCCCAAAACACTCAGAAAAACATCTCATTTAAATATTTTATTTTTTCACAAGACAGCCTATTTTTTGCTGTGACCCTTTAAAAAAGTTTAGTTAATCAAAATTTGCAGATTTTAGGTAGTTAGGCAGAAAAAATTTTTAAAAGGAGCACCCAACCGTTGAAAAGAAACCCGGGGGGAGAGGGGTTTAGGGGTGGGGGGGGGAGGTGGGGGGTTTTTCCGCCCGGGGCGAACCCAGAAAACTCTAAAAAAGGATACTGGATTTTGGGTACAGCCAAAACTTTTTTTTAAAGACATGATTTTCCCTTTTATTTTTGGGATAAAAGCCCCTTTTTCTAGAAAACTGCAGGTCTATTTTTTAGGTTGCAAAACCCCATTTTTAAAACTCCCCAGAAAATTTTTCCCAGAAAAGGGGGTTTTTTTTTCAATTTTCCCCACCCCAGCTTTGTTATATACCCAAACCTTGCATTTAAAATTTGAATACACAATTTTGTAGTCCCCAAACGGGTTTTGATAGGAGCCCAAAATTTTTCCTTTTTTTATTATCAGTAAACATTTCAATACTGTTTTTTTTCATTTTTGGGGGCCAGGCGCGTTTTTATAGATCATTTTGCATTTAAAAATTTGAATCCATCAATTTTTGGAAAGCCCCCAATTTTTAAATAGGGCCAAAAATCCCTTTTTTTTAAATCAGAAAAACATTTCAAAATACGTTTTTTTTTTTTTCATTTTGGGCGCGGGCCACTGTTTTAAAATAGACCCCAAAACCTTGCAGTTAAATTTGAATACACAATTTTGTAGTCACCTGGGTGTCCTGATATTTCCCAAAAAAAACCTTTTTAAAAACCTATAACATTTCAGACGGGTTTTTTTTTTCATTTTTGGAAAAGTCAAGCTTTGTTGAAGACCCTACTTTGCAGAAAAATTTGAAACCCCAGCAATTTTGTTTTGATTTAAAAGGTTTTGGGAGAATAGCTGTGATTTCCCGTTTTTTAATAAGAGATTTTCCCAAAAACTCTTCCAAAACTTCCCCAAATTTTTAAAATTTCGAACATGCAAGCAAAATTTCGGGTGGTAAGCGGAAAAGAGGGGGGTAGGACAGGAGGTAGAGGAACGATAAGAAGGTGCTCCTTTCCCCATTTGCGGGGCGACAACACGCTTTCCAGCGGATCGTCTTTTGCAAGACCGTCAGGCCTGTCATCGCGGGTTCCCGGGGCCCTTTGTGAATCCAGTAACGAACAGCGTCCCCCAATCGGGGTTCCTTCAGGGGTTTAAATGAAACCCGGGCATCCAGCGGGTTTTAAACCCCTCGTCCCCCCGGGTCACGGCCACAAATGTCGTCAACATCATCATCACATCCGTCCAAAATGAAGCACCCAAAAGAAAACCCTCTTTTAAACCCACCACTGTGGGTTTAAACCCTTTTTTTCTGAAAGACCTTTTTTGATGACAAAATGGGGGGTTTTGGGGTCAAAAAGGATTTTAAAAAAAATCAAAAAGGGGCCAAAAGGATGAAATTTCTCTGGCTCTAGGGCCCAAATTTAACCAAAAGGGCCCATCAAAGGAGGAAAAGGAACCCCGGTCAATGGGGGCCAACAATCCCGGGGGGGGGCCCCGTAAAAGGGCCTTGCAGTGCCCTTGCTTGTAGCCCGCAGCTCCGGGAATGCAGAAATTCAGCCCAGGGAATCACCTTTGTTGATGAAAAAGAAATAAACGACTTTGGCGGACCCCTTTTTTTTTCCTTCCGGCATTTTTTTTAAATGGGGGGGCCCATGCAGGTTTTGGGGGCTCATGCCGGGGCCCCCGGGACAGGAAAAAGCCCAATTTCCCCCTTTCAACTAAAAGGGTTGGTTAAAAGGGACCCCTTTTTTCCCCACACTTTTTAAATTTCTGTGGGTCGAAAAAGGTTTAGTGCCCAAAACTGCGGAAAAGGGACAAAAATATTTTAATTTTTCCAAATTAAAAAAAAAAATGGTGGTTCCAAAGACTCCTTTTCCCCGGGCATTTTTAAAAAATTTTGGGGGTCAGACGGGTTTTAACGGCCCAAAATTTTGGGTGGGACAGAACGGGTATAGAAAATGTCCTTTTCAACAAAAATGGTGGTTGAAAACCCCTTTTTCCCCACAGTTCTTTTTTAATCTTGTGGTCGACGGGTTTTAAATTGGTCATACTGGGGGGCCCCAGGACAGGTTAAGCCAAAATGCCCAAATTTTCAAACAAAAAATGGGGGTTTTCAAAGACTCCTTTTTCTTGCATTTTTGAATCTGGGGGTTAACCCTTTTTTAAAAAATGGTCATCCCTGGGGACAGAACGGGGGTAAAAATTTCAATGTCCATTTAAACTAAAATGGGTGGTTTGAAAAGACCCCTTTTTCCGGCACTTTTTTAATCGGGGGCATCCCGGGTTTTTGGGGCTCATCCCCGTTCCGGGGAAAAAGGGATATTCAAATGTCCCAGTTCAATTTAAAATGATGGTTTCAAATCATACTCCCCTTCTGGCACTTAAAAAAATTTGGGGTCATACAGGTTTAAGGGTCGGGCTTTTGGTGCAAGACGGGGAAAGTGAAGGGTCTGTAAATTTTTTTTTCCTGTGGTTTTTAAATAACCTAATTGTCTTGACTAAGATGTAGCACTTTATACATTTTCCTGTTGTGGAAAAAATTTCCCCAGCTTTTTCCCCCAAACCCGGGTTTTGGGGGTGAAAGAATAAGGTGTTTTTCCCCCCCCAAGACTTTAAGGGTCATGGGGGCGATAACAAATTTTTCGACTATCGGAAAATCTTTTTTTGATAAAGGGCCGATATCACAAACGCCCCCGAAAGGAAAGTAAACGTAATGGGCTCATCACTAATTCTAAACATTAAAAAACCAATTTGGGAGGGAACTTTTGGTTTTTAATTTGGATTTAGGTCATTTTTTTCCAGCCAATTCACAGAAAATGAGTCCCATTAATCTCTATGGGGTTTTGGATGCGGAACTGCATCCAAAACGACATACAAATATTTTGGACTCGATTTACACAAGGTTTTAAGCCATCTTCATTGACCTCAAAAGTAAATTATCCACAAGGAATAAATACAATGGAAGAATGAACAATGCTTTAAGTTGTTTTTACTCTTAAAAACCGACCGGTGAAAATAAGTGTTGTATGAACTGCAATGTGTAATTTCTATTGAGATCAATGGAGATGATTTACTTTCGGTTTTAGACAAGTATTACTCATCATGTAAACGGAGCCTAACAGGCTTTTCTAGGAATAGTACGGCTAAAATGTCAACCACTGCTGTAGAACCGCCCACAGCCTGAACAGAAAGTTTAAGCTTGGAACTGGCTGTGAAGAGCCAGATTTGAAAACCTGTTCAACCTCCTAACACTCCAGTGATCTCCAGGGATACCAAAATTGTTTAAAATTTTTATTATGTTATAGTACTTTTAAAAATTAAAAGTTTTTTTATGCTTTACATTTGTGGGACAGCACCATTTTCTGTGACCAATAACTTTTTACATTTTTCCATCTATGAGTGAGGGCTTGTTTTTTGCATGCTAAAGTGTCTTTTTTTTTTTTTGGTACTATTTTGGGATACGTGAAAGTATTGCTTACCTCCACACAGTGATTAACAGTTTGCTTTGTATACACACTGTCATAGGGAAAGCTGTTCATCACTGTAAGTGGGTGGGATAAGCAGGACTCTCACTGTCTCCGAAGAAGTCCTTTCAGGATTTAGTTATATTTTTCACACAAAAAAAAATCCTGCTCCACATCATATAAACCTATAAATCATTTTCATTGTATCATGTCCTGCTCTCAGATAAAGTAGCATAAACCATCTGAAAGGTTCACAAAGGTGAGTTCAGGAATTTTTGTTATTTTATATCATTGGCTGCTATGCTACTTTTTTCTAGAATTTGGACAACCTCTTTAATAACCTTCATTCCCATTAATTATCTACAGTGGTCAAAGGACCCCTTATAATGCACAACTTAAAAGTTTATTTTACATAGGGAGGTCCTAAATTGTAGACTCCACCACTCCGCCCAATAGACCGAAAATTCCCCAATGAGATTTCGTAAAAAGCTTCACTTTTTTATCAAACAAGCAGGAAACAAGTCTTGTTAGCAGTAAACAGTGTCCTGTAGCTTTGTATTTTGTTTTTGATTTTTAGTGCTAGGGCTTAGTGGTCCTTTAAATCTGCACGGTAAGAAAAAAGTAATGCATAAAACCGCAATGATTTAGATTTCAGTCTAACTACAGAACAGCCATCTGTAAAGCCCTCTGAATACAAATAAGCAGACTCCATCTCTTTTTTTTTTAATTGTGTCTGCCGTGTAACAGCTGTTGAGGAACATAAAACTGGTCTGACAATGACACATAGTAATCAATAATCCAGAACAGTGCTGCAAGGTGCAAATCTTCTCTAATATAGGACCCACAACACTAAAAAATACAACACAATCAAGAGGAAATACGGCATGATTACTCTGGAAGACCACAGATACCCAGCAAAGGGTTCCCTTAATTTTATTCATTTATGCAAATCACGTGGGATGATTTAGTGTCATCATAGTTTAATGTAGCCTCAGAACTATGCAACACAATTGTCTGGAGTAAGGTGGTGAACCCACTGGATCAGCCCTGAGTCTTAGAACCCCCCCAAGCCCTAAGTAAAGGGGGACATGACTTTGGGAGGGGGTAACCTATAGCTGTTACAGTCTTTGAGTTTCTGTCTGTATAGCTATAGGTATTTAATCGGATGGAGCCGGTGTATGCATAGTATTTTACTTTGAGGAGCTTTGAGCAAAAGGGGACATGTCTTTGAGAGCGCGGCTCATAGCCCCTGCACAGTCCTGTAGCTCCTGTCTGTATAGTTTTATAGATATGAGTAGGGTTGTTGTGTTGTGAAAGGAAGGAGTATGTGGATGGGTAGGACTTTACTATGAGGAGGATTAGGATTAGATATAACTTCCTGTCTTCTCCTCCTCTTCCCCTTTCATTCACCAGAAGAATTCTAGGAAACATTTCCCTCCCACTCGCCCCTACATTAATGAATTCTCTGAGGCTTGTTTTTAGCTATGATCTGTGTTAATGCATGCATTATAGTATCTGTTTATATTGCTTTTATTTCTATATCTGGTTTCAGAAACAGTTGTATCATTACATTGATAAGTTACACGTTGGCGTTATCCTTCTTAGCCCAAGGGAAGGGCAATCCTGCAGCCATGGCTCCCTAGAGGTTTCCTCCACAGGGGACTTTTCCTCTCCTGTAGGATGACTCCTAGTGAGTTTGGGATTGATAATTGGTAACAAAAAAAAAAAAAGAATAATGGAGAGGGTCATATGTTTCATGGCATAAACTGTTGCAGCTTTTATGTTGTGGTTTAGGAGTCCGGTGGAAGTTGCAGGCCAAGTTATGGTGGACTAATTTGAAATAATAGAGCCTCATGGTATGAAGAGGCTTAGCTTTGGAAGTAGCCAGCCTTAAGGGAGTTTTGCCACGATCTAATATTGACATGTGATCCTCCAAAATGGGTATTTAATCACTTTTCTAAATATGTCATAAAAAAAGTGAAGCCTGTGAGATCTACAGTCTGACTAAGATGCCCTTAGTTTCCTGACTGTTTACATTAGATACGACCAGGAGCTGACAGGAGCTGATCTGGCCTTGCTTGCGTTGTTTGCACTTCTTATCTGATGGCATGACACATGAACAAGCTTTGAAGGGACTGGGGAGAAAGATCTTGTATCTTTTGTATAGAGAATCCACTGGTTGTAATGTAATTATCTGAGAAAACATGCAGACGCTCCCTGCTATCTGCTAAGCCCCCATCCATCTCCCCCTGCAGCGTTCGTGAATGAAAGAAGGCTGCCTGCTGAGCTTATCTTCTCTCCTGAGCAAATAAGATGGAGAAATAAAACGCATATAGCTTGTGCACAATACAGTTCTCCTATGAGGATAAGCAAAACACTGTTTGCTCAACTACAGAGACTGAATATCAGGAGCGTGCATGGGAGGTAGAGTGATGACATCACAGAGGAGGTACTTGTTTTTTTAAACACAGAAACACAACGCCCCTTTTTTCTGGCCTCAAGAGGGGAGTATCAGCCTGTTAGGTAAGGAACTCACTTCTTGGCAAAATCCCGTTAAGGATTTCATCCAGGGGCAGGCATGGTGGTTGAGCAGGAGGGAGGATCTTCAGTAGGGACATTGGTGCCCCTAAGGTATACTAGCTCTGCTAGAATGGCAAGCCAGAGCAGGCCGTCGCTTTATTGCTGTCTGGCTACTGCATGCCAGACAGCTGGGAATATCACACAATGGCTTAGCACTTCACCCGACTCCTTCTAAATTTGATTTGAATAAAGCTGTGGCCTCTTTGACACCAAAGAAGATTGTGTTTTGTGCATTTATTCTTGAGTTGAAATTGGGTGTATAGGGTGTAGAGTGAGGGTTCATTCCATATCCAAAAGTCATGTGTTGAACCACACCAAAGAGTGGAGTTTGAGGAACCCTCTTGTCTTTATCTTTTAACCCCTTGTACTGGTCTTCACTTCAGAAAACCCCCAGGTTGCTACCCCCATTGTATTCACCAGCTATGACAGCTGAAGGACAGGTGCGGTACTGTAGGGTTGAACAGAAGGCGTAGCCATGTCACAAGCATAGGGTTGTGGCAGATGGAGTTAATCTGCCACCATTGCTGACAATAAACCGGCCACTAAAGGGAGATTTATTTAATGTTGAATACTGGAAAGATCTGAAATGTTTTCCTGAAAAGTTTCAGACTTTTCTCACTTTTGCACCACTCTTACCACTTTCCTAGAAATTGGGTTCAGGGCCTAGAAGAGCGGTGTATGGCTGCCTGTAGCCTGAAAAATTCACTATATTTACGCCAGACAATTATGTAAATTATAGCACAAATCTATGCCAGGTCATTGCTGCTGTATATTTTAATTTTCTGGTACACAGGCAGCCAAAGATCAACTTTAGAGATGTGCGCCTCTTTTGTTCATCTTCCTCCTGCCCACCTTGCATTAAAACCAGCGTATGAAATTGTAGCCCCGACAAGTTCCCCCTAAGTGGATAGAATTTTAGAACCTCATTCATCTCTTGAATCTAAAGTGTACACTGAGTCCTAAGTTTTTGCAAGTTCTTTTAGTTGTGTTGAGCTGAAGAAATTGGAGTCCATTTCACACACAAATATTTTACCTACAATAGATGTTAAGTTTAACCCCTTAAGCCCCAGGCCTGAAAAGTAGTTAATGACCAGAACCTTTTTTTTAGTTTTTGCCTCCTTGCATTTCAACAGTTGTAACTTTTTTTTTCCCCCCCAATGACGCAGTTGTATGAGGCCTCGTTTTATTATTAAAGTTGTACTTGATGGGAGAATAGTTTAAGTTCACTTAGAAATTATTGCAGAATTTTTTTTATTTTTTTTTATATAATTTTTTTTACACCATTCACATTTCACACTTAATAATTTATTAGATTAATCCTACAGGTTATTACGGTCATGTGGATATCTAATATGTGTAGGATTTTGTTTTGTGTGTAATGTATGCACAATTATTTTTTTAAATATTTATTTTTATTCTTGTTTTATTCTTTTTTTTTTTTCACTTTTTATATTGCTTACTTTTTTTTTTTCAATCCAATGATGGGAGATCTCTTTTACTTTTTTTTTTTTTTTTTTTAAACACTTAGTAATGTATTAGCATATATATATGCTAATACATTATAATCTGTGTCAGTCTTACACAGGCAGTGATATGGACAGCACACAGTGTGTCCTGGTCACTGGCTTCATACACAGACAGCTCTGGGGCTATTCTAGGTCCCCAGGGCTGACTGTGAAGCTGTTCCCCGGGTTCTGTCAGGTAACACACCGCCGCAATCAAAGGGTTAAAGCACCGGGTTGCGGAGGTTTCCTCCGCTCGCCGGAGATGCTCTGGGATCAGGGCTGTGTAGTGCAGCCCCGATCGTAGCGCAGTTGCGGCGCCGGGCACTGCAAACCCCTGAGTCTGCAGCAACTCCAAAAGACATCGCTGCAGACGAACGACCCGCACCAGCCGACGTCAAAAGACGGTGCACGGTTAAAGGCCTATAGTTTCCGTGCTCACTTTTTGACCCCTCCTTAAATTTTGGTGTCCTATTTGATATTCGTTGCTCCTATGGAACAGATTTGGTCTATAAAGAATCCTTAAAAAATTTTAAAAATTCTGGCACGAGGTACTTAATTCTTGCAATACTTGCCGGTAAATGTTTTCAGGGCCCAGTGATTTTATATTTTATGGTTTTTTTTAAGCGGTGCCGCACTTTATTTTAAAAATAAATCCTTTATCCCTAATCATGCCGTGTGTCAATACTGTGTAAATACAGTAGAAAAAAGGTGTTTCATAAATTAGCCTTTTCCTCATTCTACTATCATTACATCCAGTTTGAGATTTCTTATTCATTTAACTGAATAATATTCTTGAATTATATTTAATTTTTTTGCTGCTTTTGGCTTTAACACAATGTATTTTCCTCTTTATAATTCTTTAATGCCTTGTTATCTTGAGTTAGTAATATAAACGCTTTCTTTTTCATAATTTATTGTGCCCCACATAATTTTATTTAACCACTTTGTGTTTTTTCTGTTTCTAACTCATTTATTTCCATTCTCACTTATTCCATTTTGCGCAAAAAACTACTTTTGTGCCAGCTCCAACAGATTGCTATAATTTACATCAGAAAGCAGCATACATTGTAGTATATACAGTATCTACACCAGTTCATAGCTGGTAGACATTTCATACAACTTTCATAAACCTTGCAATTAGACCAACATATGAAATGCAGATCTTAAAGGGATTTTACTATGAAGGCATTTCATGCCTGCTTTGTCCTGCTTCAGCTTTCAGTGTTTTCAAAAGGGGGCATTTATGATTTGTGTGAACTGCATGTCCTGTGACCCAGCAGGCTTGACATTACCATGCAGTTCCCCACAGTGTGCTCACTCTAGTCAAACATAGGGCGATATATGTAAAGAACTGTTAGTAGCTACAATGTAGCTGAATAGTTACCACGTCTGCCTTTCAGCATAAGGGTCCTATGTTCAAATCCCTTTAGGAACCAAACATGTGTATTTTTTTTCTCAATGTACATACCTGATTAAGATTTATTTTTCCTTTTATTTATTTGCACTGTCTGAATAGTTGCTAAGGAGTAAAGAAGACAGGAGGGGGACGGCTTTTCTCTGGGGTTTGCGGAGAAACACCCTCTCCCTTCACATAGACATGTTCATATACCGTCCTAAAACTGGATGGAAGAATGAACATGTTATATGTTTTTCGGACTGCCAGCGGTCTGAAAAACTGCCGGGCAGAAAATCTGTGCAGTGGGGACCGCTGCACAGATTTTCCATTAAGGTCCGTGTAAAAGTTTTTCAGCCGGTTTACAGCCGGTTTTCAATACCAAGAACTGGCTGAAAAACTGTGCCGTGGGGACAAGCCCTAACTGTGTGTGATTACAAAGCAGGGAAGAGACTGACAGTAGCTTAACAAATTCTCTCTCTCATTATTCTGGCATTTGGCAAATATAAATAATTTTGGTAATTCTAATTGACCTAAAACGAGTAAGGTTTATTCTGATTTCATGTTAGATGGTGAGAAAAACCTGCAGATGTGTCTTTTTGCGTAGTGTATGTAAACTTCTGGTTTCAACTGTATATGCCAATTCACTATTATGAGTGCTGTTGCTTTTCGAATTTGAGGCAATGTGGAATTCAACTTAAATCTAAGCACTTTGGGTCACCTGAGTGGAACTTTGCCAAAAATAGGTTGGATTAGGGTTGTGGGTAGGGTTCTTTAAATGGGTTTTTATCAGTTAATTTACCATTCTGCAGCACTCCTGGTACAGTGGAGCTATATGGTCACGGGAGGTGGCATCGGATGGGAGTGCCATGAAACAGTAAGTTAACACCCACAATAACCCTAACTCCAATTTAGGGTTAAGATTAGGGTTATGGTTTCAGTTAGAAAATAAAACTAGGGTTTGGGAGGTTAAACAGTATCGAACCGAACAGGGACATATTCGAGCAACAATTTTTAATCTTATCCAAATCAAAGTCTTCTCCAATAGAAAGCATCACCCATATGCCAATAAATGTTTTTGTCCTCCCATAAGTACAGAACAGGAAACTTGAGGAGAAGCAAGATGTTTCAGATGCAGCTCAGGGTGGGGGTTACTGACTTTTATTGAGAAAAGGAATTTTCAATCAATTCACCCTCATTTGGATGGAACTCAATGATCTCATTCCAGCCAAACTATAAAGGGCAAAAACCCAGAAACAGTGGTCTACTGATGGGGGACTCTTCATTTTGGATATTCTGGTTTTGGCTTTTATGAGCTTACCTCCGGCCATATGAGAGGGACTTTTCCTACTTGTTCCCATGGAGAAGCAAGTCTCCATCGCGCACTGGTCTATTGAATGAGCATCAGACCGCCATAAGCGACCCATAACCATGGGTTCCGAAAAACTCAGAACATGCACAATCTGCCGTCCGGTTTTAGGGAAGAAGGTGGGCTAGAACATGGTTAAGAGGGACGGCGAATCCACAAACTGCGGACAGAACCACAAAACCATTCAAACGAAGATAAAATACCGGCCAGATTTTTAATCAAAATCTGACCAGTATTTTGTCACTGCCGCGCGGCAGTGGCCTATCCGTTTTTTTTCTGATAACTGTGAAGGATGAGTTCAGCTGATCTCTGTTGATGTCCGTTTTTTTTTTAAAATTCCTAAATTCATCTGTTTTTTGATGGATTTCAAAACACAGGTGTGACTCTACCGTTATTGAGTCCATCTTATGATGGGCAGATGCGGCTTCTCCTGTTTACAACAATAATTTAAAATTTTACAATTCAATTACAACATAAACAAAATTTTCTGACTTTATTGCTTTGTAAAACAAACCTGGTTCTGCAACAAACTGTCTAAAGAAAAGAATGGTTGGCATTCCTGGGGTCTGAGCAGAGCGGAAGATGCTGTAATGTTTCCATTTTAGACAGTGTTTCACCAAGCGAAAGTGCATCACTTGCATGTACTGTCTGATTAATGTCTGTCTCGTTCTGCAGTCTGGATATTTAATAAAAAGCAGTGACAAAGTGGCTGCAATCTGCTCCATGTGACTCCAGATTTCTTCAGAATTCTGATTACCTGGAGAAGACCTTGGACTCCAGGATGTAAGTCGGGCAATGTTCATGAAAGTCTGCCACGCCATATATCCCGTTTATTGGAGTTACAGAAATCTCAAATTCAAGAATTTTGAATTTGATTAGTAGAGGAGTGCAAATTTATGCATTTCAGCAACTCTAATTATGTCATCTGTAAGATGCCCAAATAAACCTTAAGTAATTAGCTTAATTAGTAATTAGATAACTTCTTAAGTAACAGAGCAGTCTTTGGGCCCCCTACAGCACCAAGACCCAGGTGTGTCTGCTGCCTCTGCATGCCCTATATCTACTGTATGCACCATGCTTCATTCTTTGGATTAGTAGAAAACTTTTTCACACTAACAAGTAAGGGCGTAATTGTGCTGCAATATGCCTGAAATATGGCCCACAAATATGGTAAAATCATAGCTCTCATTGAGTGCTATGATCACC
Organism: Phyllomedusa bahiana; assembly: GCA_025379985.1. Lineage (NCBI taxonomy): Eukaryota > Metazoa > Chordata > Amphibia > Anura > Hylidae > Phyllomedusa > Phyllomedusa bahiana. Next base: position 109,927 of record JAODAL010007560.1, read on the forward strand.
TGCTGTTTTCCCAGGTGCACAATACACAGCAGGTGAAAGAGGTGACATGTGACAAGTGCATAGTGTTCAGGCCAGAGTGCTAAGAAGTACAAACTGGCAGGCGAGTACTTCGAACAGGGCCGCCGTTAAGGGGGTACAGGCAGTACTCCCGTACGGGGCCCGACCTGTCTATGAGGTAAGGGGGGGCCCGCCGCCGATGGCAGGTACCGCCCCCTTGCTTCATTGCATTGGTAGAGAGAAAAGGCCGTGGGCTGTGTGTAGCTGGGGCCCGGCGGCGCAGCCCGGCTGAGAGGGGGGCCCGCGCTGCGGGTCTGGTCACAGCTGCACTGGATGACACGTGCAGAGCGTGCTCTTACTCCTCCTGCACGCTGTGACTGGAGCAGGCGGGCCGTCTTCTTGCTCTGCCAGCGGGACAGCTAACTAAATCAGTGAGGCCATGCCGCCATTGGGCGGGGCTTCACTGATTTAAATTCTCCCGCATCCTGCTGGCAGAGAGAGGAGAGGAGAGAGACCCAGCTCCAGTTACAGCTCAGAAGAGGTAAGTTGATAAATCAATGTTAGCTGTAATTAGGAGTCCGGGCCCTCTCTCTCTAGAAGGGGGGGGCCTCACCCGGCTTCCCACATTCCCATCTGGCTACCTACCTGCTCACCCAGCTACTTGACTGGCTGCCTACCCACCTACCTAGCCAGGCTATCAACCTGCCTGTCTGGCTATCTACCCTTCCACTTGGCTACCCACCCACCTGCCTGCCTGGCTACCTACCTACCTACCTGTCCGCCTGCCTGCCTAGGCAGGCTACCAACCTGCCCGACTACCCACCTGCCTGCCTTCCTATTCCCCACCAAGCTACTTGGCTACCCACCTGCCTACCTGGTTTCCTACCTACCTGTCCGTCAAACCGCCTGCCTAGCCAGGCTACCAACCTTCACACCCGACTACCCTCCTGCCTGGCTACCGACCACCCACCTGGCTACGGGTCTACCCACCTGCCTGTCTGGCTACCTACCCTTCCACCTGGCTACCTACCTACCCTACCTAACTATCCATGCTACCAACCTGCCTGGCTACTTACTTGCCTACTTCACTACCCACCTGCCTACCTGGCTACCTACACACCCAGCTACCTACCTACCTGGCTATCTAGCCCAGCTAACTATCTACCCACCTGGCTACCCACCTGCTTGACTACCTACCTACCCGCCCGGCTACCTAACCCAGCTTCCTATCCGCATGTCTGGCCACCCACCCAGCTGGCTACCTATCTAACTGGCTGCCCAGCTGGCTACCCACCTGCCCGGCTGAGTACCTACCCACCTGCTCAACTATCTACCTCCCCAGTCGCCTTGCTACCTACCATCCTACCTCCCTGGCTACCCGACTGTGAGGAAGAAAATTGACTCAAATCCGTCCTCTCTCTAGCCTCCCCCACCACAGGACAAGCTCAATTTACATGTTAATCAGCACAGCTCCTTCCCCAATGCCTCTGTAGGAAGTCGCTACAGCATGGGGTCAACCCATGAAAAGATCCTCATGAATCTAATTAGCACTGAACAAATGCTAGTCCCAGCTTCAAAGACTTCAATCAATCTAACCCAGTCGATCGTCTCCGATATTTCATATCAATTCATAGGCGATCCGCTCATAACTGGTGCATGGCGGGTTCATATCGCAAAATATGGAGCTCCCCGCACGCACAGGCCCATTTCCCGGTTTCCAGGACGCATGGAGACTGAGATATCCAGAACCGGGCCTACAGGGTCCATAAGATAAGCATGTTTGATATCCAGGCGCCGGGTAGGCCCAGACGGTTCTGATGGTACCACCAGCTCGGTTCTGTGCCAATGCCCTGCCGAGTTATAGTCCATTTTTGGTTTTGTATCAGAAACTGCATGACCTGAGTGGAAGGAGTTCATAGACCGTCCCAGGGGTGTGTAGGGGGCTGCCAAGTGGGCTGCCCCTCGCAGATATAAGCCGGAGCCAGGCTTGGCTCTTGCTGTTTGATCCAAGGAGGGGGTTACCTAAGAGCAGGTCCAGTAACATCATCACGCAGCAGCCAGACCACATCTGCCCCCCATGCGGCCGGGCACCAGCAAAGCAACAAGGTAACCTGACTATTTTAACTGCCTTCTGTCTGTAATCCATAATTGTATTTGCACCTCTCTCTTACCTGTATATTATTATCCATCTTGTATATATTATCTGTCTAGTGTGCCCCCCAAGGCTAATTAAATCTATAAACTTTAATCTGAGTTAGTCTGCCTTGATCAACGGCCTCACACGCCTAATTCTCGGTCTATAGTATATAGCTACCCAAGGGTTGGTTCCTGACCCTGCTATAAGTCGGTACCGGACCGGTATTATAACTAAACGAGCGAACTGGTGGCAGCATTGTTGTTTCCCTGTGCCAGTGTGGGCAAGGGTTAACAGTGGAACAGTATCTGGCTGACCTTGAGCTCCCCCTAGTGGGCAGCGCAACGTCGAGATACACCCCAAGTCAGGCCGTCGTCCCTCAAGCGGGCCGGCGGACTAGGCTGTTTTCGTCACACCGACTACCTACTACCCACCTAACTACCTGGATAACTACTACCCACCTACCTTCCTGGCTACCTACCCACCCACCTCCCACCTTCATACTGGGGAGATAGACTTACATGCCCACTACCCAGCGACCTACTTATGAAGGGGAGGATTTATACCTCATGAAATTGTGAATGTCCTCCAGCTCCTTCTTGTAAAAATTCTATACTTTATTTATATAGTTTAAAATTTCATGACAAAAGTCTGTAAACAGCCTACGCGTTTCGGGTTATGCACCCTTACTCGTGCCATGAGTAAGGGTGCATAACCCGAAACGCGTAGGCTGTTTACAGACTTTTGTCATGAAATTTTAAACTACATAAATAAAGTATAGAATTTTTACAAGAAGGAGCTGGAGGACATTCACAAGTTCATGAGAGTATACTAAAAAGTCCATTTGAATCACTGGACCACCTCCGTGCTCTTCGTTCCAGCCACGTCTTGGGGATCACACCCAACTTTAATCAAGTGCTAAGGAGACCTACATCGAGGGTGAAGCGGTGCTGTTTGTTTGCTTGTATAAGGATTTATACCTAACTACCAGGGCACCTAGGGGGTAATTGTTACTATTTTGGGCACTATGATGGGGAGTTTGTACATAGAGGGGGCGGGCACAGATAGGAAGATGATATAAAAAAAGTGAGGAGTCTTAGGTGTATGTGTTGTAAATTCTGCAGGGACGAGTGGTGGACGGAGGAAGTCGTCATGGAGGTCTGGACCAAATAGAGAAGAAAAGGGAAAGTGAACAAGTCATCAGACAAGACGTCAACTGTGAGTCACTAAATGTAATTCACTGTGTACACTTGTATCTACCACTATATGGTCACTGTTTGGCAGTAATATTGGTCTTATTGTAATGAATTATTTTCAGTGACAGTATGGTGGTATTATTCAGCATCTTTATGGTGGAGATATGAGGTGATGATTTGATGGTATTATATGGTCTTTGTATATTGTTGTTTGGCAATATTGGTCTTGGTATACTGGTTTGATCAGTAACATGATAGTGGTGATCATGTGGCGGTATTTGCTGGCCCTTGTATATGTACTGACCCGCACAATACAAATAAACTGTATGTTGTAAAGTCCAACAAGAACTAAATCCAAAAACAATGGCGCAATTGCATTTTTCTGGGGGCGTGGCGATGGGATTGCAGGGGTCGGGGTTTGAGGGGGGCCCCAGACGCTTCAGCTGTATGGGGCCCTGAAATTTCTGTTGGCGGCCCTGACTTCTAGAACACCCGGCATATAGCTGCGCAGGCAGTGTGCGCTGCTATACGTGGGGTAAAAGCTTTGTGAACACACCTTAAGAGAAAAGATGACACATGAATCTCCTCAGTGATTAAGATTGTTCAAGAGGACCAGGGCACTACAGATAAGATAGGGTGACATTTGACATTTTTTTTCGATTGTCAATAGTCCACGAATTATCTTTTCATGAAATCATGGTCCTAGAAAGATTGATCTTTACCCATTGTGTCATCGATCATGCATGGCTGTATGGAAACACTTGCCTAAAATTGTGTGACGGTTTTAAAAAAAAGTATCTCTCAAGATCTTTTTACCCGGACTGAAACAAGAAAAAGGGGGGCATCCTCACATCTGGAGAAAAGAAGGTTTTTTACAAAAACTTTAGAAATAGTTTTCTTTACTGAAAGAGCAGTGAGATTTGTGGAACCTCTCCCCCAGGGGAACCCTTGTCATGGTAATTCAATAACAAAATTTTCAAAAAGGGGTCCTGGAATAAAAAAATTAAAACCTTAAGGGGGTTAATTTTTAAAAAAAATAACAATTTAAATAGTGACCAAAATTTCGGGAAAAAGAAAAAAAAATTTTTTCCTTTGGAAAATTTAACATTTCGAGATTTTAATAATTAGAGATGGGCGAATTGTTTTTCAAACGAAGGGGAATTTCTTTTAAAGGAATTTCAAAAAACCCTTTGGGTTTCTAAACGAAGCCCGAAGTTTGGGGAATTTTGGGGTTTAACGAATTTTCTTTTGTTGAAAAAAGGGTTTCGGGGAAATTTGGCGTTACATGGGGAAAAAGCACTCTGCGGGGGGAAAAGAAGGGCATAGCCTACATGACTTTTGCAAATGAACCCAAATCAGAACCGGGGGTTTCTTGACGTCCCCCGAAAACTATAAAAGCCCGGGGCCGACGCTGGGAGCTCATACCGCTCTCCCTGTACTGATGGGGGAATGGGGCTGTTTACGGCTGATTTTACTGAAAACTGTTTTTTAAAAACAGCAATTTTTTGTGGGGGGGTCTAAATTTTGCCCTAAAGGGGACTGCTTCTCTTAATTTTTTTTTTTCTGTTTTTTTGGGGGAAATTGGATCTAAAGCCCTGTGTCCCGCCACTGTTTGCTGCATATACTTTTTAAATGCTACCCCTTCACAGCACATTGAAAAAATCCAAGGGGATCTAACCCTTTTTTCCTGGTTTTTAATTCTTTTTTAAGTAAAAACCATTCGGTTTTTTGGTTACAAAAAAACCCACAAAAAAAACCCTTTTTGAAAAAAATTTTCCCATGAAAACAAACCTTTTTGGGTTTTAAAAAAAATTAAACCCCCGTTTTGGGGTTTTTTTTTTTTTGCTTTTTTTTTGGTTTTTTTGTTCCCAAAAAACCGCTTTTTCACCGCCAAAAAAAAAAAATTTTCCTGTACCAAATTTCAAAAAGCAAAGGGTTTTAAATTAAAATTTTTTTTCTCTTTTTGTTTTAGCGAAAAAACACCAATTGAAAACACCTATAAAGAAAGTATTTGTGGCTGCTAAATTTTTTGGGCAATTTTAACATCCAGGGGTTTAATTAAGCGGGGTTTTAAAATTTTTGTCACCACAGCAAAAAAACACCTTAAAAACCCTGATGAAAATTCCCGCAAAAAATTGAGCACCCCCCAAAAACCCTACTAGTTTTGTAGCGTTTTACAATTGCTGTTTTCTAGCTCAAAAACAAAGAAAAAATTGTAAAAAACCCTTTGGGTTTTTGTGAATTTTTGGTACGGGAAAAAAATTGAAAATTTTTGGTGGTTAAAAAGACGTTTTTTTTTGGGTCACCACAGCACAAAAACTTCTTTTTTCACCCGCCAAAAAAATTTAAAATTTTTCCCCTGGGGCAAATTCACAACAAAGGGTTTAAAATTACAATTTTTTCTTTTGTTGGGGTACGAAAAAACACCCCCTTTTTGTAAACGCTACAAAGCTCGAAGTTTTGGTTGCTAAAATTTTTTGGGGGGCAATTTACATCCGGGGTTAATTAACGTTGTTCGCAGTTGTACCCCAGTAAAAGAAATTTTGTTTTTCACCCCCAAAGAAGAAATTCGGGTGGGCCAAAAATTAAAAATCCAAAGGTTAATTAAGCCTTTTTGGGCTTTTATTTTCAGTAAAATACCAGTTTTTTTAAAAAGGGCACATACAATTCAATTTTTCCTTGGCCCATTTGTGGAGCGAAATTTTTATATCCGGGGGTTTTCCCAAAGCTTTTACGGGGTTCATTTGGCGTCAAATCCCGGGTTGAATTTTTATCAATACAGAAACCCTTCATAAAAACATTGCTGTAAAATTTTACAACAAACAGTATTTTCAACAGAGAGGTGCAGGTTTCCTTCACCTCCAAGTGGCAGAGGCACAAAATTCCGGGAGCGGGCCCGGTTCCACACAGCGGGGGGGAAACGCCCGCAGCAGGGGCACTGGGGGGTTTGGGGCCCACAACTGCCGCTGTCATCTAGGGGCCGGGTTTTTTCAGAAACTCAATGGTTTCTTGTTGGGTTACTAGGCCCACCCCTTTCCCCTCCCAGAAAACATCTGAAAACCCCACCAAGAGTCGGGGGAAACCCGGGACCCAAAACCCTTATTGGGCATGGCCCGGGGGGCGGGTCGGGGCCCTCCCCTTGACCCCCAACCTGCCTCTGTCCCACCCGGGTTCCCTCACCAAGACTACTTTTGGGGGTCGGGGCTCAGCCCCACTTTTAAGCGGGGGAGGGAAAAAAAATTTGGGGAGGGCATTCAGAGCACTTGGCAGCAAAAAATTTGGGGCCAATATCCCCTCCCTTTTTGCAGTAGGGGGCCAAAAGTATAGAGGGTTGAAGTGGAAATTGGGGGCCCTGTTTTGGGGGGTCAGCCTCTGCATACCAAGACCGGTGTAGGAGACAAAAGGTTTACGATAAAACAAAAAATTGTTTATGAGAAACCCCGACCGCCCCTTGGGGGGCCGGGTGGGGCAAGGGTTTCATCATCGTCGGAAAAGGGCGTCAGCTTGTGCGTCAGGCGGGGCGCTGCCAGAAATTTGGGGGTCGTGGGGCCGGGGAGTCAGCAGGAAGCACCCAGGTGGGGGGTGGGGAAGCCAACACCAGGGGGTTAAAAAAAACCCGCTTCGCGGGTTCCAAAAAGTAGGGGGGCACAGGGGCCAGCGAGGCAGCGGGGGTTTTTTATTCCCCTCATTTGGGGAGCTTTTGGCAGTAAAATCCGATACTGGGTTTTGTGGCAGTTTTTTTTCTAAGAAAAAAACCGGGAGGAGCCGAATAGGGGTTATATTCGAATCTGAAAAGCAGAAAGGGGAACCCTTTGGCCCCGGAGCAAAAGTTGGCACCACGCCCTGCGCAACACATGCGGGGCGTAAACCATCCGGTTTGGCCCTGGGAAAAAACAGGGCTCAATGTGTGGCCCATCCGCCTCCGCAGAGGAAAAGCAAGCAGCAGCGCCCAGTGGCACCAGGCCTTGAAACCCATCAAGGCTCCCCCACCTTTTCAAAGGGAGCTTTTTCCCTCTTTGACATCATCTCCCGGCCCAAATGCCCTCTCCTTCCCAACACATGGGGGCCAGCATTTTCTTTCACCCGGGCTTTGCAAAGAGAAAAAACAGTATGGCCCCAACCATGCCCAAAGTTTTTTGTGCGCAGCCCCTTTCCCTTTTCCAAATGGTGGACTCGAAAACCGTTCAAAAAAAAAATGGTTGTGCCGACCCCAAGATGGAGATTTCCAAGCCGAAATTTTTTTTTCCCAAAAAGGAAAGAAAACCAGCATTCAAAAATTTATGTGAACAAAGGTGGGCCACCCCTTGAGTTTAAGGGTTTTTGTTCCGGGGGTCACGGCAGAAAGGGGAACCTGGAGCTGAAACTAGGGGTTCGGGGCCAGACATGTCCTTTAAAGGGCCCCACTGTGTGAATGGGGTTTTCCCCCCCCCCCCCAGGCACACCAAACAATTTGGGACGGGAGACCCGCTTTCTCCTCCACTTTGTCAAACTCTGGCTCCTGCCCAATGCCGCCTCCCCACCCCTCCTCCACCACCCCACCATCTCAGCCTCCCCCAATTACTGCTCCATAAACCCACATTATAGGGAAACAGCGGGTCACCCCATTTAAAAAACCGGGCGGTCCCCTTTCGGGAACGAAGTCCCACAGGGGGGGAAAACTGCCCTGCGTCTTCGGGCAAAAAATCGATGTTGGCTTTCCCTGCCCCAAAAGCAAATCGGAACCAGGGGTGAGGGACAATGGGAGGAACATGGTGTCCGCCGCCCAAAAGGGGGAATAGCCTTTGGGGCCCTGCATGGCGCACGTTTCCCAACTGGTTGGAAAAGGTTCCTAAAGGGTCTTCCACCAAATTTTTCAAAAAGATTTTTAAAAAATGGCCAGGAAACTTTTGCAGGGCACTTCATCCTTTTCCTACAAAGCCAGGAAAAAACCCTTTCCCCCCAGTTCAGCGGCGGGAACGGCCCCCCCAACCATTTTTAATTTTCGATTTTTTTCCCCCCTTTTGGGAAATCCACCTGCACATTTTGGGGACCGACTGAATGAACAAGAAAGCCTTTAAAAACGTTTTTTTGATGACCCGGGCAGACGGGAGTATTTCCCCTGTGTAACTTTGTTTTTCAGCCGTGGCAGTTTTTTTCTTGACACCTGCCTTTTTTTAAAGGCCCCAACGAGGGGGCCCCACTTTTTTTTGTCAGTCCCAGGACTAGGGATGAATAACGTCATTCCACGGCTTCATGCCTGGAACAGATGCTGAAAAACCCTGCCCGGGCGGGGGAATGGAGACGGGGCACTACATCCGCGGCCAAACTGACCCGGTGGGGACGAAATGGAGGAGGAGGAGGAGGAATTGGAGCAAAAATTGTCTGGTAAAATTTAGGGTTTTTCCTCCCCAGGTGAAAAGAGAGGAGGACGGGAGCACTGGAGGAGGTAAGGGAAAGAGGGAGGAAGAGAGGCAGATGCCCCCCGCAAGCACCGTGGCAGTAAAACAGGGGTAATGGGGCAGGGACCCCTCGAGCCCATTTTGTGCAGAGGGCCCGCAGCAGCTGATTTGCCTGGCTAGTGACAGCCCAATAGTCAGCATCCGGCAGAGGAATGACTTCTGGCTCTCCACCCTATTGGACCCCCTTCCCAAAAAGGGGGGGCCTTTTTTCCCCGCTATTTGAGAGGGGGGACAAACCAAAACTATAAAGGGAAAACCTCCCCCTAGTCAGTTAGCCGCTGCCTACCGGGGGGTTTTTCAGCGCTCCGTACTACTGGCCCCCGGGGTGCCGGGGAAAAGGGGGGGGGCGGAGCAGGGACCCACTCCAATAGCACCCCTTTAATTTTGGAGTTACTGATGGAGCAGCTTTCCCTTTACCCGCCTAGGGGGGAAAGGGGGGCCCCCAGCAGCACACAAGGGCCCGGAGCAACCCTGAACCAACAGGTGGGGCCTTTCTTGGAAAGCACTCTGCCACCCCATTAGGAAAAATTTCCGCTAGGGCTAAAATTTGGGCCCGCCAAACCGGATGTGGCCGGGAACTGGTAGTTTTCAATTGGGGAAGCTGTCCTGCCCGACCATATTGTGGCATCAGAGTTGGAGTTCAAATGCGGGGGGGGCCAACGTTACCCAAGGAGAACCCCCTTGTCCACGGGAAAAGGGAACGACTGACCTTTTTCAAGATAATCGGCTGGATCGGGCCCGAAATTTTTCCCCACCCCCCAATCCCCTTTGGGCCCCTTCCCGACTACAACACCTTTACGCCTCACCAAAAATTTGAGAAATGAGTCTGGGTTTAAACTACCGCCTCAGCCACTATTTTTTGATGCCCGGGGCCCCCCCGCCCTGTTTCCACACATCGCTGAAAAGTTTTTCCCCTCTGCCACCAACCATCTTTTCCACCCACCGGGTAATGCCACCCACCTCCCACAAAATGCCTTTTTCCAAACCCTTTTCAACCCCATGCTGCTGCTGTGGCTGCTGCCGGTTTACCTCCACACTGTGGGCATTGTGCCCCTCTCTGACCTCATCGGTTTTCTCCTGGGCCGCCCCTTTACCCCACCCCTTTTCATTGTGCCACCCTGGGCCTTCTTTCCCTTTTTTTTCCACCTTTCCCGAAAGTGAATTTTGCCACTGTCCCGTCCTCATGCTGCTGCTGTGGGTGGGTGCGTGACCTACACCAAATCGTTTATTTCCACTGTCGACCCCAAGCTGCGGGTGTGGGTGCGCCGGGACCTACACACTGTGCCCTTGTGCCACTGCCTGACCTCAAGTTTCTCCCGTTGGGTGCTGCCGGGGACCTCCCCACTTTTCCTTGTCCAAATCTGTGGCCTACTCCTGTTTTTTCCCCCCCCTCCAGAATGTCTTGTGCCACTGTCTGACCTCATGCTTTCTGCGGGGGCTTCTGCCGTGGGCCACCCCACTGTTTTTCCCCCTTTGGTTTTTTCCCCCAAACCCTTCCCCCCCTGTGGGTTTTTTTTTTGGGGCCTACTCCTGTTTTTACCAACCCCCCAGAAAGTCATTGTGCCACTGTCTACCTCCCGCTGCTGGGGGGACCTTTCCCCACTGTTTCATTGTCCCCCTTGGCCTAAATCCTGTTTTTGCCACCTCCAAATGTCAAATTTTGCCACTGTCTGACCTCAAAGCTGCGGGTGGGCTGCTGCCGTGACCTTCACCTCTGTCATTGTTTCCACTCTGTGGCCATTCCTGTTTTTTTCACCTATTTCCCAAAAAGTATTGTGCCACTGTTGACCTCATGCTGTTGTCGGGGCCCCACCCTTTCCCCTCCTGTCATTGTGCCACCTGTGGCCACTCCAGTTTTTTGGGCCCCTCCAGAATTCATTGTCCCACTGTCTGAAACCCCAGGCTGCGGGGTGTCCCTGAAAACCTTTTCCCCCCTTTTAATCCGGGTTTTAATTTTGCCACTGTCTACCTCATTTTCTGCCTTTTCCCCTTTTTTGGCCGCCGGCCCGTGGACCCTTACCACCCCTCTGTCATTTGGCCACCTTTGGGGCTATTCCTGTTTTTTTCCACTTTCCCAAAATTTAAATTTTGCCACTGTCTGACCCCCTTTCTGCTCTGTGACTGGGTGTTTGTGACCTAACACATGTTCCCTTGTCCCACTCTGTGGCCCAAATCCTGTTTTTTTTCCACCCCCAGAATGCATTGGCCACTGTTGACCTCATCGCTCTGTGGCCCGCTGCCAGACCTACACACCTGTCATTGTCCCCCCCTGTTGGGCTATTCCTTTTTTTGCCACTTTCCCGAAAAGTATTGTGCCACTGTCCCGACCTCAAAGCTGGGTTGGACGCTGTTGTGACCTACACACTTTGTCATTGTCCCACTCTGTGGCCTACCCTTTTTTGGCCCCCTCCAGAATGCAAATTTTGCCCCCTGTATGGGCCTCAGCTGGGTGTGTGCTACGCACTTACCTACAAACTGTCATTGTTCCACTGTCCCGACCTCATGCTGCTGCTGCCCCCTGGGCCTTTCACTTTTTGTCTTGTGCCCCCTGTCTGACCTCAAACGCGCTTGGGTGCTGCCGTACCCACACACCCGTTTTCCCCTTGTGGGCCAGTTTTTCCGACCCTTAATTTTCCCCGCCCCCCGGGGTGTGGCTGCTGCCGTCACCCCAACACCCCTTTTTGTCATTGTGCCGGGGGTCCCCGACTCATGGGGGGCCCCGCCCCCTTTGGCTGGCGCCCAGGGGACCTACACACGCATTTTGCCACTCTGGGTTTCCCCACTCCCGGTTTTTTCCACCCCCGAAAAATCATTGTCCCCTGTCCCGACCCAGCTGCTGTGGCTGCCGCCGTCACCTTTGGTTTTTTTTTTCCCGCTGTCGCTGCCATGACTTTATCAGGCTTCATTCCCCCCCTTTATTTTTTTTGGGCAAAATTTTTCCCTCTTTAAATGCCCAGGGAAATTTTTTAGTGAACCGATTCTAAGAGCGGTGGGGAGTCATCTGCTTGGGCATACTTTAAAAAACAACATTGTAGGGAAAACCAAAACCCAAGGGCCCCCCGGGAATTTTTTAAGCATGGGACAAAAAATTCTACAGCACCCTGCAGGGGGCCTTTGCAGCCGGAAAAAGCCCGTTTTTTTAAAAGTGATTCCCTCCCGAAGTAATTCGGAAAAAAAAGTTAATTTTTTTTCCAAAATTTGGGGGGGAAATTTCCCCCCATCCTAAATAATTTAAAATAACAAGTTTATAGTGGGCCCCGGATTCTGGAAAGGGTCTGGATACATTTTTTAATTTAATTTTAAAGAAAAAGTAATAGCGAAACCCGGGTCCTGGGGAAGGGTCATTGATCCAGGGGGGTTTTTCCCGATTGGGTAAAACTGGATCGGGAAGGAATTTTTTCCCTAAAATGAGGAAAATTGGCTTCTATGTAGAGGGGATTTTTGCCTTCCTCTGGATCAACACTTTAGCAAAATAGACTGAATTGAATGGACGTCTGTCCATTTTGGCCTTACAAACTATGTAATCTGCAAAATGATTCTCCACTGGTAAATAGTTTATTCATTGGTTATTTAGCTTTACTTTATCCTGCTTCTGTGTAATGTATATGACCACTTTTTAAGCAGAAAGACTTTTCCAATCACCTTTCCTGTTGCTGAGGATATGACTATTACTTATACCCCAGCAAAGTTCCCCTATGCACATAACTTCCTGCTTTGTCTCTCTCTGACATCCCTTCTTTGAGCTGCTTAATGGTTCTCTTCCAAGTCCACTAAAGACTTGAGAAAGATAAGAGTTATCAGTGGGGCCTAATAAGTGTAAAGAAAGCTAAACACTCCCCAGTGCAGAAAAAGCCTAACCCATTATCCTTTCATGTATTGCTCTTATCATTTCCCTGGTGTCTAGTCTAATCCTTATCTTGGCCTTTCCAGAGAACAATAGAGTGATCATTATGTCATTACCTTCTGTTTGCAACTCGACTACATCCAGACAAGCACATGTAGTAGTAACTACAGTAAACTGAGATTAGTAAACCCTGCAATTCAGGAGTTTTATCTCTTTATTATCACAGTTAGAGAAGGGCAGGTTTTACTACGTATTTTGAAATTGCAGAAGAATGCCGAAATAAAGAAAAATATTGCCAAAATTCTAAAAAAAAAAATAATAGTTTTTTCTTAAAAATACCCCTTTCTAACAGCAATGTCCATTTATAGAGATCTATATTTAATGCCCTGCTAAAGAAAATATATCAGGTGAATGGAGAACCCTCACAGGGCAAGGTCAGTAAGAGACGGCTAGATGGCTGATATGTATGCATTTGCAATCTGCGACTCTCCTAACTTGATGATTGGGAGGCTGTTTAGTAGGTGACTAAATACCCACAACAACCTTGTATATTCCCTGTTAAAAAGAACTGGCTAGTGACAGATACTTTTTAAAAGCGCTACCTGGATCTGCATCACTAGCTCAGCTATATATCACAGAGCTCAGCTCCTCCCCTCTATCAAATAACCCTATATATCACAGAGCTCAGCTTCTCTCCTCTATCATATAACCCTATATATCACAGAGCTCAGCTCTCCCCTCTATCATATAACCCCTATATATCACAGAGCTCAGCTTCCTCCCTCTATCATAAACCCTTATATACACAGAGCTCAGCTTCTCTCCCCTATCAAAATAACCCTATATATCAAAAGAGCTCAGCATCTCTCCTCTAATCATATAACCCTATATATCACAGAGCTCAGCTCCCCTCCTCTATCATATAAAACCTATATATCACAGAGCTCAGCTTCTCTCCTCTATCATATAACCTATATAATCACAAGCTCACTTCTCTCCCTCTATCATATACCCCTATATATCACAGAGCTCAACTTCTCTCCTCTATTATATAACCCTATATATCACAGAGCTCAGGTCCTCTCCCTCCATCATATAACCCTATATATCAAGGAGCTCAGCTTCTCTCCTCCATTTAATAACCCTATAACACAGAGCTCAGCTTCTCTCCCCCTATATATAACCCTATATACACAAGTCAGTCCCCCCTCTATCATATAAACCTAAAATATCACAGAGCTCAGCTTCCCCCCCTCTATCATATAACCCTATATTTTCACAGAGCTCAGCTTCTCTCCTCTATCATTATAACCCTATATATCACAGAGCTCAGCATCTCCCCCTCTATCATATAACCCTATATATCACAGAGCTCAGTATCCTCCTCTATCATATAACCTTTTATATCACAGAGCTCAGCTTGTCTCCTCTATCATATTACCCTATAATCACAAATCAGCTTCTCTTTCCCCTATCATATAATCCTATATATCACAGAGCTCAGCTCTCTCCCTCTAAACATATAACCCTATAATCACAAGTCAGCTTCTTCCTCTATTATATAACCCTATATATCACAAGCTCAGTTCTCTCCTCTATATATAAACCCTATATATCACAAAAGCTCACTCCTCCTCTATCATATAACCCTAAAAATCACAGAGCTCAGCTTTCCCTCTACATATAACCCTAATTAAAACAGATCAGCTTCTCTCCCTTCAAATAACCCTATAATCACGAGCCAGCTCCTCTCCTCTATCATATAACCTTATAAACACAAAAAGCCCCCC